>CAUHTR010001418.1:0-79635 GCA_959609185.1 Schmidtea polychroa | reverse complement strand
TTCGGAGATTAAAGTATAATTAAACCGGCCGGAAGCCGATACCGGACGCGGAGGTCTTAATAAACCGAAGCGTTGATGGTTTGATAGTGAATAATTAATTCGTAATGGTGTTTAAAGCCCAGGCGTCCTGGGAGTCGTAAAGACTTCGATAAAAGTAAAAGTATGAATTAAACCGGCCGAAGCGCTGCCGACGCGGAGGTCTATAAACCGAAGCGTTGATGGTTGATAGTGAAATTATATGGCGTAATGGTGTTAAAGCCAGGCGTCTAGGCGTCGTAAAATAATTATGAGATAAAATGAGTTGATTAAACCGGCCAGAGAGCCGATGGTAATTGAATGAAAATAAATGATTTAAATGAAATAAGAGAGTTGATTAAACCGGCCAGGGAGCCGATGGTAAATAAATGTAGACGCAGAGATCGCGCGAACCAAAGCATCGATGATTAACTATAAACAAACGATTAAGATGAAATTGATTAAATTGAATAGATTAAGTGCGACAAAGATGTAATGAGTAAAGGAAAATTATGATAGAGCGCCGGCGCAAGAGAAAATGAAACCGAATTTTTGAATGGGGAAAAGCGAATGAGGAGATATTAATTAAGTTACTGAGGAGTTTTATATGTATATGACTAATGATATATATTTTTGAATTATATAATTGATGTTGTGATTATACGATAGATAATTGATACGAGTTATAGATAATTAAAAATGGACTTAAATTCAAAGGGGGTTGAGTAGCAAAAAGTAAAAGCGTACCATGAATTAGAAAAGGAACAGCGAGAGAAATAATGAGTAAAGAGTAGTATAAAATAAAGAAAATAGGGAAATAAATGAAGGGTAGGATAAAATGAATAAAACATTATGATATGTACTAGGAGTGTTAATTATTTTAGAATAAAGCAAACAATTCAGAAGGAAGTCAATAAAAGCCAAGAATTCAAGAGTAATAAAAAGAAATCAAAAATTCAAAAGAAACCAAGCAAAGAATCAAGAGAATCAAACGAGGATAGAAGAAAGGTAAACAAAGTCAAATTAAATACCAAGAGGAAAATTAAAGCGTTGGCCAACGAAACACAGTGAAATTCAAAAGAGATTATTAAAGCGAGAAAAATTGATAATAAAGCCAATCGAACGAGATTGCAGAGCAAAAGAGGCTCTAGTTTATTAGGAAACGCAGAGAGACAAAGAGCCAAGAGAAACAGAAGAATCAATAAGAAACCAGCGTCAGTGAAAACATTATTTGAATCAGACAGCTTAACCAACGAAAGTGAAAACAGCGACGATATTAAAAGAAACGAATTATATCCGGTAACTGATATCAAACCAACAGACAAGGAAGAGAGCAGTTCAGGCATAATAAGTTTGTGTCGAGATATGATGTTAGACGGAAACCAAGTGAATAACCCGAACGGGTCAGAGTCAACATACACACCAGAGATAAACCATGTCAACGTCAATGTTGGAGAATTTAGAGAAAAATTTCGAGGAGAACCATTCGATGGGAATATTAATGAACTAGAAACGTTTATAAAAGAATTCGAGGTATATATTACGATATGTCACTGGCCAGACATAGTCGTACGAGAGCGAATACCATTATATTTAAGAGGAAGTGCACAAGATGTATATTTAGAGACAAAGTGTGATGCAACAAAACTAAAAACATGGAAATCAATAAAGAATTTTTTAATAAAAACATTCGGTAGCAAAAGGGAAGGAAATCGCAAAATGTTGGACTTTCTGCATCGAAAGCAGAAATACAATGAGTCAAACGCACTATATGCATGTGAATTAAGACGACTGGCAAAAGAAGCATTCGATTCAAATCAAACAGTTCCGGAAGACAAGATAATAGCCGTATTCGTAGAGGGTATGAAAAGAAAGGACATACGAGCAACAGTGGGGTGCCTAGCACCAGACACGCTCGAGGAAGCATTAAAAATCGCTAATAAATGCGAAAACTACTTGACTCCAGTACAAGTAGCAGCAATGGCGGCAGTACAAATAGCTACAACACCAACAACGACAACCGAAATTAATCAAACCAACAACGGAAATCTAGGAATGAATCAATTTATCTCAGAATCGCAACAGTTGTTCAAGGTGCCAAAAACGACAAATCCAGATAACAGAGGTAATATTCAATTTTACACTAATAATTTCAGGAACAACGAGAACGATAATCGGAAGTGTAACATATGTCAACGACTAAGACATTGGAGCAACGAGTGTTATAAGACAAGGAGGTGCCAAAATTGCGGTAAAAGGGGTCACACAGAAAATATATGCCGAGGACCAATGGTGTCGATGAGAGGAAGAAGGACTAGAACCTGCTACAGTTGCAACCAACTTGGACATGTGGCGAGAGAATGCGCGATGAGGACAAAACATAATCAACCAAGAGCAAACGATCCAAGTCAAAATATACAAGTCAACATCATGCAGGAAATTGAACAGTTGAAAAAGATGATCCAACGGATACCAGAGGATATCCAAAAACGACCAACAAGAGAACAACAAGATCAGCAACGAATCGAAGGGCAGAGACCACTAAACGAAAAAGCCAGAGAAATTCAAAAAAAATGGAAAAAGCGAGAAACCAACACCGGAAGAATAAATATGGTGAGATTAACGATCAAAGAGGAACCGCACACTGCGGAGCAGTGTATTAACAAGGAAGGGGGCGATATGACCGTAATCAACGAGACAAAAGTGATAAAAGAAAATGGGTCACATCAATTGACGGAGCAATTGACAGAACTGAGTAGCGAGGATAAAATAAAAATAATACAAGGGTTCACCAAAGAAGAAAAAGAAAAGAGACGAAGAAGAGATGAAACAGGGCACGAACCAAAAAGCAACGAGATTGTTACAAAGAATCGAATTCAAAGGGTATTACTACAAAAAATTGAAGATAGAATTAGAAGAGAAGAACCAAAATTAACGGATGAGCAAGTAAAAGAAAAAGTAAAAGACAACTGGTTCAGAAAAAATGAGTGGTTCGAAAAGAAAGAACCAAGTAACAGAGCCAATATAAACATGCTGAGACAAATACAGAATGATCAGACGGATCAGGAAGACGGGAAAAGTGCGATGAGTAGCCTGAGAAGTGAATTATCTCAATCAAGTGATGAAAATAATGAACAAGGAACACCTCAAAATAACGAAGAGGGTGAGAGCGACGATATGGGATCACTGATAGAAAATGACGATGAGGAAATATTTGAGGAAATTTCCGACACGGTATCGGAAAGAGAACGAAATGAGAGCTATATCAACGAACCAACATACAGAAAATGTATAAAACTGATAACTCAAGCATACCAGTGGGAAGGAGATATATTAACGGCAACATGGAAAGATTTGGTGACAAAATATAAAGGAAAATTGAAAGAAGTTGATCCAGATCAATACCAAGTAAGTATTCAACACCCTGAAACTCAGATACAGATTATTGAATTAAAAGTAACAAATACCGATAAACTGTATAATTGGGTACAACAAAAGATGGGAACAAGTCATAAAAATAAACAGCTATACGACAATGGTTATAAAGTTAAAATGAGCATACATTTAGTAGATGTGATGATATGGCCAAACGAAGTTAATATCTTAATCTTAAAGAAAAACAGAGACAACGAATCAGTAACGGAAATACTGAGAAAAATCCAACAGATATTCAACAATGAAGTGGAGCCTGAAAGAGAAAAGATTGAACGAAAGATTATGAAGGAAAATCAAATAATCTTAGTAAAACAAGCAATCGATCAAACGAAGAAATATATTAACAGATTTAGGGAAAGATGGCCGCAGCTAATGAAACAGTTTGTCAAAGACGTACGGGGTACTGAGATTATGGGATTTGAATATAAACGAACAACGGAGTTGATATCAAAATATGGTGAATACGAGAGAATCAGATGTGAACAAGAATTACCATGGCCATCCAACAGAAAAGTGACAATAGTAAGAGAATCACTGAAGAATAGTCATTTAAATAAACACGAAGAAATGATCAAAACATCACATGTCGAAGACGACATTTTTGGAAAAGGCCGGAGTGGAAAAAATTGACAAAGACCATAACGACAAAAATGAGGAAGACGACGGGAACCATGAAAGGAACAACATAAATGGGAATTCAGGCGAACGAGATAATAAAGAAGACAAGGAGTCAGAAGATGACGACGAAGACTTGAAGGATACTGAGGACAACTCAGACCAAAGTGAAGACAACCAACATAATGAAACAGAGAACGACAAACGAAAGTCCCCACTGCATAACATAGTAATGCGGAAGAATCTAAACCAGTCACTCCTACTACAAATTATCCTAATAATACTAACGTCAATTTGCCTAACAGAAACGAAAAATACGCGAATTACGAGAGGAAATCTGAAAGAAGGCGAACTATTCATGATAAAAGTCAGCGGCAACGACGGAAACGCCGTCGGGATATGCATCCAATTGATGGAAGGAACCGGAGTAAGTTGTGATTTTAGAACGATAGCAAAAGGGAGGATTTTCAATAGTCAAAATGGAGAACCTGAATTATGCGGAGACTACAACATTTGCGAAGACATAACATCAGAAGAAAAAGAATTGGAAAGAGCTAACGAAACCGGAGTACATGTCGCAATTAAAGCTACAATGGAAGGTATCGAAATAATAGATAAAGGTAATTTGCCAACAACGCAAATATGTTTTAGAGATGACGAAGACATATGTATCACGGTGGACATGAAACGAGATCGCGAATTTTTTTGGACAAACGTAAAACCAAACACCAACATGGTGGTATGCGCAGGTACCCAGGCAATAGTGGTATGTAAAGCAGTTAAAACCGCGCAAATAAAAAGCAGGCCAAAAAGTATGGCTAGTAAACGATATCAACCAAGGATCAAACCGGCAATTAAGAAACCCCAGAAACAATCCCGTACGGGAATGATAAGAGGACAGCACCAAACCAAGAAAAACACAACAGTAATATGGATCAAAGATGAGAGACGAGAAGTACTAGTAAATGTCGAATTCAACAAGAAAAGAGAAGAAGTAATCACGGTCAGAAACCAAGGTGAAGAACCAATAGTAAGAGTATGTGTACTAAACAGGACAGGAATAGTCGACTGCATAGAAACACTACTTGACAAAGGTGCAGAAGTTAAAATGACAATAGGAGAAAGAAAGGGACGATACCACATATGCGTTCTTAAAAACGGAAGCGATTTAAGTTCATGCCAAGCAATAACCAGACAACGACCACGGTTGATAAACATACCATTGGCAACCAGAAAACCAAAAGAAGTGGAAAAGCCAAAAGGAAACGAACATCTAACGGCAGAAGAAACGAAACAGTTATACCAGATGCTCAAGAAAAATAAAACACAAGAGGCAACTACAACAGAAACTAAAATGATGATAACGACAGGAAAATTCAACGAGACACTGATAACCGCTAAAATGATGTGGATCACTAGCGCAATAATGAGTGCAGTGATAACATCAATAATAATCCAATGGATAAGAACCTCCAAAATATGTAAACAAAAACCTAAAGGCAGAAAAAGATGGCCACAAGTGGAGAATTCCGAATATGGTATTCCAACAGAAAACCCGAATCCAGAAGAGTACGAAGCGATTGAAGATCCAAGGTCAAGCAGACAATGGACGCAAGAATTACTCAGAATACAAACCCTAGACGATTGGGTAAACGAATTTGACATATACCGGCTAACGGATGAAAGATATGGGGGGATGCGCACATTGCATTCAGGTCCCCTGGCAACAATGGTATAAGAAAGTGATGAGTCGATGTAAATAGTGTGTATATAAACGTGATGGTAAAAGTAGTTTAGTAGATTAGTAATATGTTCAAAAAAAAAAAAAAGGGGGTACAAAAAAAAATGGGTAGGATAACTACGTATTATGAATGAATCAGAGAAACGAGGATCAAGTATATCAAACGAGGATACCACATGTTGTTGAATTGGGAAATCAACCACTAGTAAACATTAATCAGACATAAATAGTAGAAATTGATACAAGTACAACGATAAACCAACCAAGTTAGTCAGCAGGATCAATGTGAAGAACACAATGTGAATTAATGACAAATGACAAATCATACCCAAGAATATCGGTTACGTAATTAGAATGCGTTAATGGAGAGCATCAATAGAAACTCGATATATGTAACAAGAATAAAAGAGCAACAACAAATAATCGCACAATAAGAATACAATAACAAACAATTGATAAGCCAAATAAAATGGTAGACAGGAGAAATCAGGAGATTACGCGAAGACTGTCAGCATGATGATATCACGAGTTAAGTTGAGTGGATAACCGGCCTACACGGAACTGGGGAACCGCACTCAACGGGAGAGACATAAAAGAAGGGGAAAGTAGCCCTGTAAACAAACAAAATTATAGCCAAAGTAGAAGCTCCGAGATTAAACGCTATCATGGCAGAATGCCGAGAGAAAGTGAAGAGAAGTGGAGGAACAAAACTTTTAACTATGAGCTGATAAGAAAATATTAGGTCAAGTCAGATGAATTCGAGGAGAGACTATTGTGTGCGGACAAAGATTATTAATAAGAGCACGTCAAACCCTATAAGGATGTAGATTATGCCATGGAGGTACTACACGACTTGTAACAAGAAAAGCAGAAGTTAAAGAGAGAACCACAGCAAGAATCAGCCACATCCCAGATGACAATAATAATAAAAATCTTAGAAGAAATGAAGCAGCGAATAATGATGCCTGTCAACGAATGTCCGAGCAACTATGAAGCAAAGACGCTCGAAGAAATAAAGGAAAGGGTAAATAACGCAGTCAAAGAAAAGCCGATTACTCAAGATGAAATAATAAAAACATTGAGAGAAATATAGATGGAAATAATAAAAACTATGAACAAAATCCCGATGAACCATAAGACAATGACCAAAACTTTAGAAGGAATAAAGAGGAGAATATCAACTACCTTCAACGAAGACTTCGCATACTAAAATGTTCTAATAAAGATGTTCACGGAAATCTGGAAAGGAGTAATGACGACAGTAAACAATACCCTACACACTGAATCAAATAACCTCGAAGAGGAACTCAACTCGACTGATACAATCCAACTAATGAAAACAGTGAGCATGTGACGAGAGATAAAGAAAGAAGTGGCAATCAAAACAAGGTCAACAGAGAAAAAAAAAATAAATAAAAAAAAAAAAAAAAAAAATTTTTTGAATGTAAAGAAAACCCCGAATCCATAACAGTACTGATCCTGTTAGCAGCGAATCTCATGATAAATAACAATACTGAACTTGATAGCCCTTAAACCTACTCAAATCCATAGAAGTACAAAAACTCAAGTTGAAAGAACAATTCCGAAGCATTCGCATTCTAATAGAAGAACCAATACCCAGAGACCAAATCTATCAAATCTATCAAATCCATCTTCTAAAATCTTCAAATCTAGAGCCGTCATCGAGATGAGATCCCAAACAACCGAGTGTTTAAATCCTGATATAAACCGACAATGATCCTGATATAATCTGACAACGATCTTGAGTTGATTGAAAATGTTCTTATTATGTGTTGACAATGATCCTGATTCGATTGACAATGATCTGAAAATGATCTAAATTTGATTTAACAATGATCCTGACATGATTCGACAATGATATGATTTGACTATTATTGTGATTTGATGCCAATATTATATATTACTTTGATATTATTTGAGCATAACAATTTGATTAAATTTTGTGTGGACCGGCCGTGGTCTTCTTTCTCTTCATCTTTAAACCAATCTGTAGCATGTAGCGTATCAGTAGAAACTTTTTATGTATGTGGGTATTGAGGTCACGACCCTGTAGCTCGTGGACCCAATTACATGTAGGCACTTGTAATACAGTGCAACCAATTCTGTCTAATTATATCTTGAACTTTTGATTAAATTGCGGGTCGCAATTTTATGGGCCCCCGAGTGTTTTATGTTGGGCTAGAACTGATTTCTAGACCCAAAGTTGGGAATGGGACGAAATGTGTCAGTACACAACACGCATACCCAGCATTAAGTTTACTTAAATAAAAATATATAAAACACCAAGTAAACAATGATAATAGAGAGATAATATACCCAAAAATAAAACATCTGAATTAAAAATAAAATAAAACACGAGCAAGAAGTATTACACGAAAACTTACTCAAATATAACCGAAAGACATAAAACAACAAAAAACAAATTCGAATAAAGGCGATTAGTAAAAAATTAAAAAAAAAATTAAAGAAAATCTTCATAAAATCTTACGTAAAGAAAATTATATCGATATTTTGAATAAAAATCCAGAACAATTCATAAAAATGGCGAAATCCATCATGACGGCGAAACGACCCAATAAAATTTATAAAAAATAAATATTTTAGAAAAAAAATCATAAAAAACAATTTAAAAATAAGAAATAGATTAAATTTAGCATGGAATGTTCTGCAAATGCTGAAATCCATCATGGAGGCAAATTTAATAAAAAATAATTCGAAAATAAAATTTCAAAAATAAAAACAAAAATTCTTACTGAAAAATCGCCATCAAAATCGCTAAAAATTAAAAATCGAATGTTCGAGAATTAAAATAATCTGAATTTGTTTTACTGCATCAATGCACGCATGTATACTTACACGTCAAACAGAGGCTATATAAACTAACACATTTCGTCACTTTTTAAGCAAAAAAAATGCAAATGCAAATGCTTGCTCTTATGCCAAATTTTTGATTTTGATTTTTCTGAGATTGTAAGTAAGGACGATTTCATTGTGAATTATAAATTATTATTATTGAAACTTTGTTTTCATTATTTCTATTTAATTATAGAGGTGTAGATTTGAATGAGATCGTCGGTTATCAATGATTTTGAAGCGAGATCCCAGCCAAACCTGCACCTATGCACTTTGTCAGTTATGAATGCACAGTTCATAATGATTTCGGGTCATCGACCCTACATGCACTAAAATCATAATCTTAACCAGAGGTCGCCACGAACTATTGGTGT
Organism: Schmidtea polychroa; assembly: GCA_959609185.1. Taxonomy (NCBI): domain Eukaryota; kingdom Metazoa; phylum Platyhelminthes; order Tricladida; family Dugesiidae; genus Schmidtea; species Schmidtea polychroa. The sequence goes on along the minus strand of CAUHTR010001418.1, from coordinate 70,581 downwards.
TTAACCATGAGTAGGGCGTATAAATCCTTCTTGGTAGTTGGCATAGTCACAGGGACTATGCGGACGAAATAATTATGGGAAACTAATTGTGGATACATATTACAATAGGGCCTATCGTACCGTACTCAGTGTAGTCGGGAAAGTAGGTAAATTTTAATTAAATTGACCTTTTCGTTAACTTACATATCTAAAATAACACTTAAATTATACTATTTTGCACACAACATTAGGAACTGATAAACGGGGAATATCCCCTGACTCAAATTTCACACAATAGAACACGTTAGTGTAGCTGGTTATTTCTAAACGAATCCCTCTTAAACGATAAAGTCGAGGTGAACCTAAGAAACTAATTAACTCAAAATAACAGGGAGATCCCTGCGCAAAAATTTTTAAGGCAATTAAAGACTTAAAAATGTTGAACCATTCCCTGTAAGAATACTGCAACCTAAAGTTCATGCGATGAGTAGGACCTAAGATGATATAATCTCAATCACACTGGTAAGCGAACTAATATCTATAGATGCAAATCTATTTTGATGCAAACTAAATTTCTCTATCGTAATGGTCTTGCTATGCGCAAATTCCCGTAGACATATTGACAAAGTCTCTTTATCTATAAACTACTAATATTATATCTATAACTTATAAGTTCGGGCAACATCTTCACATTATTCTACACTAAATTGAATAGACTCTAAACTAACTATAAAAATACAAATCGTAAACCCATAAAAGTATAAATTATCCTCTCAATTTCATAAAAATGTGAATTGTACTTATAGATTTAATTTCTTCAAAATATAAATTATGATTAGTTATAAAGGTATAAATTATAAATTTAATTTCTTGAAATTATAAATTACAAATTTGTATTGACGATAAAAATTATAAATTATAACTCTAAGTTAATTATAAAAGTATAAATTATAAAATTATATTAGCTTTAGAAATATAAACTATAAATTTAACTTCATAAAAATATAAATTATAAAATTATATTGGCTTTAAAATATAAACTATAAATTTAACTTAACTTCATAAAATATAAATTATAAACTTAAAAGTATAAATTATAAAATTATATTAGCTTTAGAAATATAAACTATAAATTTAACTTCATAAAAATATAAATTATAAAATTATATTAGCTTTAAAATATAAACTATAAATTTAACTTAACTTCATAAAATATAAATTATAAACTCAAAAGTATAAATTATAAAATTATATTAGCTTTAAAAACATAAACTATAAATTTAATTTCATAAAAATATAAATTATAAACTTATATTAGCTGAAAGACTATAAATTATAATCTTAATTTGGTCATAAAAGTATAAAATATAAACTACGTTAGCGATAAAAATATAATCTATAATAAGTTGTAAATATTTTATAAATACCCCCCCCCCAAGTTACGTAATCGTCGAAACAAATGTCCAGATTCATAATCTAACTTATGTACGTATATTTGAAACTTATAAAGTATAATTTACATTTTTTCATAAGTACCCCCCTCAAACTATACATTTGTCGAGGACAATATATATAGTAATAAATTAACTTATATATGTACAGTTATCAAACTTAATAATTCCTCAGGTCACCTAACCATTAATTATTGTCTAAATACATTAATACATTACCTTTACGATATAAATTTGGAAAATTTTGATAAATGACCCCCTTAATTCATATAACCATTAACCACTACCTGATACACTAATTTAGACTATTTAATATATATCCTTAACTTAGATTACCTTTAAAATTATAGTTGAAAAATTTTCATCAAAGACCCCCATAAACCATATAGTCATCCCCTACCACCTAAATATATTAAATTAACTTATTTTAATACATATTTAACTTATATTATATTTAAAAATGTAAATTGTAAATTTTTATGAATGACCCCCCTCAAAATCATATAGTCATCAACTACCACCTAAATATACTAAATTAACTTATTTTAATACATATTTAACTTATATTATATTTAAAAATGTAAATTGTAAATTTTTATGAATGACCCCCCTCAAAATCATATAGTCATCAACTACCACCTAAATATACTAAATTAACTTATTTTAATACATATTTAACTTATATTATATTTAAAAATGTAAATTGTAAATTTTTATGAATGACCCCCCTCAAAATCATATAGTCATCAACTACCACCTAAATATACTAAATTAACTTATTTTAATACATATTTAACTTATATTATATTTAAAAATGTAAATTGTTAATTTTTATGAATGACCCCCCTCAAAATCATATAGTCATCAACTACCACCTAAATATACTAAATTAACTTATCTTAATATATATTTAACTTATAGTATATTTTAAAATATAAATTGTAAATGTTCATAAATGACCCCCCTCCGAATTATACATTCATTATCCATTGCATAAATATCCTAAATTAACTTATTTTAATATATATATGTAACTTATAGTATATTTAAAATTCTAAATTGGAAATGTTCATAACTGACCCCCTCAAAATTATACATTCATTGTCCATTACTTAAATATACTAAATTGACTTATTTTTAATATACATTTAACTTATATTATATTTAAAAATGTAAATTGTAAATTTTTATGAATGACCCCCCTCAAAATCATATAGTCATTAACCATTACCTAAGTATGCTAGATTAACTTATTTTAATACATATTTAACTTATATTATATTTAAAAATGTAAATTGTAAATTTTTATGAATGACCCCCCTCAAAATCATATAGTCATTAACCATTACCTAAGTATGCTAGATTAGCTTATCTTAATATATATTCCACTATATTATATTTAAAATTATAGATTGTAAATTTCCTAAATGACCCCCCTCAAATTATATATTATCTAAATTTACACTAAGATAGACTACTTTATATATATGTATATAGGTGTGTGTATATGTGTATGTTTATATATGTATATATTCATCTTATATTTGATTTTAAAATGATAACTCTTAAAATTCCTAAATGACCCCCAAGCTATATACCCGTGGTAATTTCATAAAGATATCAAGGTACATTCGCCGTTTATCATTATTGATATTGTTATTATTGTTATTTTAATATTACTGCTACTATTTAGTACTACTATTACATCTTATTGATATCATTGATTTTATTTTTCCCGGTAACCCCACTAAACTGATTGTATTATTAAAGTAATTATTATTTCTTAAAAATAAAATTTTAAACAAAATTATCGATTTTGGGATTCCCCTAATGACAAATTTAATTTTAGAACATTTACACCCAATAATATTAAAGCAATTCACTAAGGTTTATTTTTAGTACAACACCCCCCCCCAGATAATATAATGGTCGCAAACGACATCAATATTAATAATTTAAATTATATACATATATAGGTATATATGTGTGTGTATATATTTATATGTATATGTGTGTGTATATACCAATATCAAATTCACAAAATATAATTTAAAATTATTCTAAATACGCCCCCAAGTTATACTACGAACAGTACTAATATTAAAATTACTAACTTAGGTTATATACATGCAGTTATTTAATCCCTTAAGAATTTTTTTTTTACAAATGTTCTTAATTACTCCCCCCCCCAGGTTGAATAATATTTAAGATAATAGTATTAAATATCAATATAGATCTATATTATAGAATATATACAGATAGATTAAATTTCAAACATCAAAATTTATAATTTTTCATAAATTACTCCCCCCCAAGTTATATATTAATCGGGATCGTGTTAATACTACTAATCAGCTAATGTATACTCTATTATTAATTAATTGGGTAATTTACTAATACAAAGAGCCAAACTACATTTAAATTTATTACATTTATTAATTAAATACAAGCAAAAAAATTGCGAAAGATAAAATCAAATATACTTACCAGAAGCATTTTATCATAAGCATTCTATCGTTTTATTTTAGCATCATTTAGTGTCAAAATACGAGAAAAAAAATTGTTCATTAAAACCGCTAAAATATTACCAAAATCATCTACAGAAGAGTAAAAATTATTACTAAAATATTACTAAAATATTACCGAAATCCGTACACAACATCAGTTCACAATGTTGAGAAATTATACTATCCATTTAAATTTCCCGATAAAAATGTTGAATTCCTGAAATAGTCATAAAATACCAACTAACCGGTTCAAGGAGAGGGACTCTGTAATTCAAGGGTATGAGTTACAAATCCGGGCAGAAATGAACCTCAATCCTAGGTACAGACCGACATTATGACGGGCCGTTCTGCATCCGTATCTCTAAATATGGGGGATTAACTAAGTGATTACGCTGAACCGGACAACCCGCCTAAGTGATGACAAATTGAGAATCTACGAGGGATTCTGACAATTTGCCAAGCACCGACAGAGCTGAATTGTTCAGCGATATATATTTAAAATGAAAAATATTAAATTTACCATTATAAATTTTAAAAAAAAAATATTTCAAATTATCAAAATTATGTTAATTATAAATAGGTGATTTAAACACCTTGGATTAAATTTTTATTTTTATTATTAATTGAAAATTTAATTTTTAAAAGGAAAAGAAATATGGATAATTGAACTCAACTTTAATTTAATCTGGATTGCCTGAATTAAAATTAAGTATTAATTTTTGGTATTTTGATTGAACGGGAAATTAACCCAACATAAACCTGAATTATGTGTGGCATTTTAATAAATAATTATTAACTTTCACTAGAGAGTTGCCATGAAACATGTGCGTGTGTGCATGAATTGGAAAAAATGATGTATGTGGGAGATAAAGGGGATGAATAGGGTATGGTATTGGGAAGACAATCTGGTGAAGGGACCAGGCCAAATCGGACACAAGCCTTCTATCGGCAGTCCGTGAACCCATAGGAGTGTTCGACAATTACAGTGCAAGTAGTGCGCTCACTTTTTGCGAGCACTCACCCTCTTGATACAGTACCAACGTTGATCGCTCAACGGGTATCAAGCGGTAAACAATGTTGTATCTTGGGTTACGCTGGTAACAGCACTAAAGAGCAAAATATTTGATCATCAGTAACCCACCAAATATCTTTGTTCAGTTTTGTTGAGCTTTCTAGAGAAAAAACTGATTGGTGTAAGTTTACCTTCTGCCGTTCTGTGATTAAGGCTTGCACCAATTCCAATGTCCGATGCATCCGTGCATACGATGAATGTGCGTTGCGAATCTGGAGGGATCATTTCAGTGATTTCTTGCAGTTTTTTCTTTGCCGTTTCAAATGCTTGCGAGTGTTGATCTTTCCAGATATATTTACGTTTGTCTTTTGCTCCGTTTGATGTCAGTTCATGTAACGGAGCCATTATATCCGCCAAATTCGGTATTAGCCAGTGATAGAATGTTACCATTCCAATAAATCGTCTCAGTGCCTTAGCATCGCCTGGCCTTGAACAGGAGGTGATTGCTTGAATCTTATCGGTTTGGGGTGAGATTCCTGGGTCTGAAATGTGAAATCCAAGAAAGTTAACCTGATTTTTAGCCAAGCAGCTTTTATCTTTATTTATTGATAAATGTGCATCTTTTAGAACTTTTTCGATTGTTTGCAAATGTTTTTCATGATCTTCATTCGATTTAGAGAAAATGATTATGTCATCGATGTACGCTCTGGAGAACATCCTGTATGGACGTAGAAGCTTGTCCATGAATCTTTGGAAAGTTTGTGATGCGTTCCTCAGTCCAAAAGGCATTTTGAGGTATTCGTATAGTCCAAAAGGTGTAATTATTGCTGTTTTTGGGATGTCGTTTGCTTCAATTGGGATTTGGTGATATGCCTTTTCCAGATCGATCGTTGAAAATATTTTGCTTCCCCCGAGTTGATCTAAGATGTCGCTTATTCTGGGCAGAGGATATTTGTCGACTTTCGTGACTGAGTTCAGGAGTCTGTAGTCACCGCATGGGCGTATTGATCCATCTTTCTTCTTAACTATTACCAATGGTGACGCCCAGTCACTCTTACTCTCCCTTAGGATTCCCTTTTTGATCAAGGTATCGAATTCAGTTTGAACGGCTTCAAGCATGCGTCCACCCAGGCGTCTTACTGACTGCGCAATTGGTGGCCCAGTTGTTTCGATTGCCATTGCATGCTCAGAGCTGACTGAATTGCTTCTTTTATTAACATTTGTGATAGATGTATTTCCGATGAAGATTTTAGCATTTTTGCAATCCACTAGAAATCTATAATATAATAGAAAGTCTGCCCCAAGAATTGGGCGAGAAACATCTGCTACGATAAATTCCCATTTGAAATGCTGCTTTTGACCTTCAATCGTAAAGTGTAGAACTTTTGAGCCATGTACTTTTATGCTACAGTTGTTAGCCGCTATGAGTCTGATCGGTGCAATACTGGAATCGGGTTTAAATATTTTTGTTGGGATAACGCTGACATCTGCCCCAGAATCAATGAGAAAATCATATGATTTATTGTCATAGAGGACTGGAACAGTGAAAATTGCATTAATCTTTGTCGACTGTTGAGTTGAGCATTGGATCTCTGTCGTCGACATTAACGAGATCCTTGGCCTTTTCCCGACTTAACTGAATCGAGTAGAGCTTTAGTTTGCCCTTATGGCATTGATTTGATCTTGCAGGTTCTCTATTGCAAGCTGATGGAAGTTTCCGGCAATATTTTGACTTTCCACCGGTGAGATATGCTGATCATTGATGCTTACGTGCAAGTTGGCGATGTTGGCCAACTCATCAATGCCAACATTGCTCGATATTAGAAGGTATTGAATGTGAACTGGCATGGAGTTAATGAACTGATGTCTGAGAATTTTGCTCGTTTCTGGGTCACCATTGGGTTCCATTATTTTATAGTTTCTTTTTAATTCTCTAAGGAGTTGGCTTGGTTTCCGATCCCCAAGTTCCTGTTTCTGTAAAAGTTTGTTTGCTGCCTCCGTTGTTGATCCTTTTGAGTAATTAATAATTGCTTCTTTAAGTGCTGAATATGGCTGCTTGATATGTGGATCCATTAAATCCGAGTACTCTTCGAGAACGCGAGATGGTAAGCTGGTTAACAAGTGAAAATATTTGGTTTTTTCGTTTCTGATTGAGGCCAGTTCCAGTGCTGCGTCCACTTGTTGAAACCAAACTGCGACATTGTCGAAAAATGTTGGAATTTTCATTTGAATGTGACTACTTTCTTGAGCCACACTTCTGACACCAATGTTGTCTTCTACATTGATTTGCATTATTATTAATAAGTAAGACGACTTTTTCAAATTCTATTTTTATCAAATTAATAACATATTAAAACAAAGTTTTTAAATATGTTATTATTAATATAAATATTAATTTAATATTTATATTGATTTAATTGGTTTGACTACAGGGATTAATAAAATTTTAATTATTAACGTTTATTAATTAAGAGAATATTAATTTAATAAAAACAGTTAGAACATTTTAAAACAAAATATTTCCTTAGAGTTATAAGTACTCTTAAAGAAAAATGAAATATAATAATACATGCGGAAATATAAGACTTAAAAATAATAATTATTTAAATATTCCTTTTGATTTATAAGTATTCTTAAAATGTGAAAATAAAATATTAAATTTTTTACAATAACAGCTGCCCAAAAAATTTGTATAAATAGCGACAAAAAATTAGTCTTAGTCGCCCAAAAATTCAGCGCTTGTAATAATATTCAAAGGTTAATCCTACGAATAAAATAAAGCCCGGAACAGCACAGAACTTTCCACAAATTTTTATTTACAGTAATTATACATATACACGCACGACACAACATAATAACAAAACACAATATTTCACAAGCATTTTTAGAAAATATAAAAGAAGTATTTGGATAAAATTGTGTAGATTGATTTAGAAATTCATCTGTTATTTTGTAAATTTTGTTTTTTAATAAATATTTATCTATAGACTTATTTTGATATATATATATATATATATATATATATATATATATATATATATATATATATATATATATATATATATATATATATATATATATATATATATATATATATATATATATATATATATATATATATATATATATATATATATATATATATATATATATATAAGAACCAGATAAGTTGAGTGTTCCCGAATATTTCATAATATTTAATTATATGTTTATTTAATATTCAACTTTTAAAATAGCAGAAAACAATTTCAGAAAGGCCCCAAATTTTCACCACCGAATCCTATTACGTGGAGACGAAGTGCAATACTTCGCGTCCTCACTCAAGTCACTTACCCTTCCTCCGTAGGTAATGGTAGTAAGTGGTATTATCAACGCTAATTATCTCAGGTAACCTTTTACATTTTTACTTATCCTATTACTTTCAGTTGCTAGTTTCTAATAAAGTGCCCCACTGTGATGCTCTCAGTGTGCTGATTTCTTGATGATTCAATAAAAAAACTCAAATTCTTTTTAATTCTGGAACATTCTATTTTAATTTTCATCGATTTTGATGGCGATTTTTGTGCAATAATTTTTGTTTTTATTTCTAAAATTTTATTTTTTAATTATTTTTTATTAACTTTGCCTCCATGATGGATTTAGGCATTTCTAGAACATTGCATATTAAATTTAATCTAATTCTTATTTAAAATTCGTTTTTTGTGAATTCATTTTTAAGATTTTTAAATTTTGAATTAAATTATTTATTTTTTCTAATTTTATTGTGTTGCTTGGTGGTCATGATCGATTTCCGCATTTTTATGGATTGTTCTGGGATTTTGTTCCAATTATTGATAAATTTTTCTTTATTTTTTTGAAATTATTCTTTACATTTTTCTAATTTTTATGAATCACCTTTATTCGAGTATGTTTCTGTTGTTTTTCGGTTTTTCAGTTGTGTTTAGGTAAGTTTCGGTGTTATAATTCTTGCGATGTTTTAATCTAATTTCAATTCTGATGTTATATTTATTGGTATATTATTTCTCTATTATTATTGTTTACTTGGTGTTTTATATATTTTTATTTAAGTAGACTTAATGCTGGGTCTACCTGTTATGTCCCACCACATTTCCCCTACAGTTCTAAGATGGGGGTCTAGAATTCAGTTCTAGCCCAATAAAAATATGACCTTGAAAAAGATGCTGGTCATCAATTGTTAATATCTTTAAACTACTGATGATAATAATGATATCTATAGCACATTTAAAAGGTCTTGCACTGAGCTTTGAAATGAGCCATCGTCCAATAAAATCCATTAGCGGGAACTCTTAAAATTCAAATTTTGAAAGTTGACCTTAAACAAATTGACCTTGACCTTTATTAAAAAAATTCTTTCCTGGGGGTACTGTGGTAGCGGTGCCCAATCCATCAACTAACATTGTTTATAAATATTTTAAAATATATTAGATGTTTCACCGTTATGCTTCCCTTAAGATTATTAAAGGCCCAAAAATAAAATTATATATACAGGACGAGGGACTGTTATGAATAACAATGTATTGTTTTAACTAAGTGTCATTCAAGTGTAGTTTTGCTTTTATTTATTATATATTTATTTCAACTGCATAACAAGCGTGCTAAAACTAAAAACGTGGCCACCACACAAGTTTCAGGTATTTTAAATATCAGCATATGAAATCTTTGGTCAAAAATAGATTTTAAAATTGATGTATAAATTCTAATAGATATCAGTATTTCAATTCAGAAAATATTAAGATTCATGAACCCAGCAAACTTTTATTATGGGTATAATCCAAATAATTATGCCTTTTCACCCCCTTGTTACCCTTATCCACAGATACCCCATCCATTGTATAGACATTCTCAACCACCATTTCAAGCGCCAATGTTACCACCAACTCCTCAAATGCAAGTAAATCAACTTCCTGTTTATGGAAGACCTGTAATGAATAATATGAATTCTTACCCAAGACGGCCAGCATATAGAAATATGCAAAATGATTTTTCCAGGGGTTTCGAATTTGACTACGACTTCATGCCTAATGAAACATATTTACACAACAGCCAACCAATTGTAGAATGGAACAGTACACACTGTCTAAACAATTCCTTGCCAAACAATCCACCCTACAAAAGAACCGGTGAGAATGCGAGAAAGTTTTCCGAATCTCCATACAAAGTTCGATGTAAACCAAGATTTAGAAGCAGATCCTTTAAAACTCCCAAAATAATCAAATCCTGCCAACGAAATCTGACGAAAGCTGGAATCCTTTTCACAGCTATTATTTATTCTGTTTGTGATTGTTTGTTTGCCCCCGAATCGAGTTCATTTAGCGATTTAACGGTGAAATTATTGATGGCCTTAGACGGCAGTAGGCTCGATTTAAGTAAACTGATGCTGCCTCATGACAGACTTTTAACGGAAGAATCTATTGAAGATTTGGAGTTTGAAATATTGGAGAACCGAGCCAACAGATTGGAAAAAGAAGAACATTCAACTTTTAATTTATATTCTAAAAAGAAGTCGTGGAAATTTTGAAAAGAAGTTTCCTAAATAAGTTAACTGTATAGAAGAAACCTTCAACTTGTTTGACATGAAAAGAGCATTACGTTAACAAATTCTCTCAATTTTTACCTACAAATGCTCATTATTTCGTGAATTTATTTAATGCTTTCCAGAAATAAATAAAAGGGTAACCATTTGCACATGTTATTCCCATAATGGTAACACCAACATTATATTTATAAGGTTTTAATTTATAAATTTACCGTTGTACGATATTAAATATTTTAGAGCATAAAAGTTCCAATAGATTGGAATACGTAAAAGACATATTAAATCTTGTAGTACTTTTAGTGTTTTTATTTTAGACGCTGTTTTATAATGAAAGAAAGATAATTTGTATTAATAGTAATGGGAGATTAAAATTCAGATGGAAAATGTCAAAAGAGATAAGAAAATGTCCATCTTTCAAATGTATCCTTTTATATCCAATATATGAAATTTCATATAAACTCATGGGTTACTTATAAACATCTTTCCTATTCATTTTTTATACCCAGTCCAAGATTGTCCAAATATTCACTAATTTGTAAAAGACATTTTCATAAAAAGCGGAATGTATTCTTCACTTTTGATCAAATATTTTTAATTTATTTTCTTCATTTTCATAAAACTAGAATATTTGATCAATAAATTCTAGTTATACACAAATTTTCAGCATGTTCTTTATCACGTATTAACAAATGAAGAGAAAATAAAACTTGACTTTTAAATAATGAACAATTATTATTTTATAAAAAACTAAGCAATAAAATAAAATTTAGAATTAGTTTTTAAAAATATTTAAACCAAGAAAATATTACATTTTTTATTTATAAAATTTATTAGTTTCTTTCTAGTCTTTTCAGAGGTCTGGATAATTGTGCCCGCATCCATAAAATGGCACACAAGCGGATTCAACAATCCATACAGTAGCTTGCCTACTATATTTGGCCTGGCATATTTATTATGCTGTTGTTATATTTTCATTAATAAATTTTTGACCTTATATGGGAATAAGACTCAGCGAGACTTTGAAGCATTGCTAAATAATTATTACACCACTCAATTTAAGGCAGTGAAATCAAGAGATTATTTTTGAAATTGCCGCTTAATAATTAATGAAATAAATTATTTACATTTATGTGATAATAAAAACATGTCGCCATATTATAACATTAAATGTGCCATGTGTGCTACAAAGCAAACGTTTTAAGATGATGCTATTCATACATTGAGTAAAAATAGCAAGCCTTAATCTATCACTTAGTCAACCAGGGTCTAAGCTAAAATGAAGAGTCCATTTTGACAATTATATAAAGTACTTTCTTTTCCCGGTAAATAGTAAAATATCCCCAATTAACCATTTGACTGGAAGCTATCAAAAAATTGTGATTTTAGTAAAGTATCCGAATTTTTTAAATTACTAAAATGAAATTAATAAAATAAAATTGAATGGAAACCAAATGAAATATAGATATTTAAATATGCGATGAAATTTACTGGAAACAGAGTTAAAGAAAAGCGTATAATTATATATGAATATTACAGAAATGCAAATTTGTAAAAAATTAATTTTGGTGCTGACAGTGTAATTTCGAATGCAATACCGACGATGAATTCAAGCAGTAGATAGAAAACTGCCATAAAGTCATAAAAAAGTCATAATAAAGTCATATTCTGTCATAAAAAATTAAATTACTTATGTTATTATTAAATAAATATTTGGTTCATTAAGGTTAATTTTTAAAACTATTTTTATAAGAGTACAATTAATTATTAGCAATAGGAAACAGTACACAATAAAAATATGTAAGAGTACAGGATAGAATTCAGGTCTACAGGACCCTAGTTCTATACTGGCATAAAATAATAAACAACTATATAATTAATATATAAGGACCAGGTAAGATTCAAGTCTTTTATAGACCCTTACTCTTAGCTAGATTTGTAGTAATTTTTGAAGTTTTTCTTTGCTTCTTTGTCTTTATATTTTCTCATTTTTTGCCGTTTTTCTTTTTGGTTTTTTTTCTTTTTCGGTCATTTTCTTTTTGAGATATAACGGTAATTTGGGCTTCCGTTTCTTCCTCTATTCGTTTTTTTGATACTTTTTCTTGTGTTGCCATTTTGGCTTTCTCTTCTTCTTTGCGTTTTTTGTCCGCTTTTTCTTTTTCCTTTACTGCCTTTTCGTATTGTTTTCTGAATTCAATAGTGGCTTTTTCATTTTCTCTTTTTGTGTTGGAGCTTTCATCTTCCGAGTATTTTATGACCGTCATTTGCTTTTTACTCGTAGTCGATTTTTCTTTTGTTTTGTAGTCGAATCTTGCATATTTAGCTTCTATTTCATAGTCGCTATCTTCTGGTTCAGATCCTAAGTCAATACTATAGTCTGCATAGTCTGATACACCGATTATGCTTGATTTATCTCCAGAAAAAATGGTCACCCTATAAAATTATATACTACACAATTCGCCTCATATTAGCGCCAATAACAATTCCTTTAAGATTTGGATAGTAGAGTAATAACACTGATAGAATACAAATTTTTAATTTGAAGTATTAACATTATACAAAATTAATCATATATAGAACGTTCTTGCATCAGAATTTTCTCCTGGTTACAAATAATTAAAACTAAATATAACTCAAATTTATTTATCCGCATTAGTAAATCAAATTAAATGCGGCGCAAAGTTAGAATTTAGTAATTAAATAAATCTTCAACTAGGTAAAAAAAGAAATGAATAGTGGACGTGGAACTGATAAATAAGAAATTAAATTGGATATTTAAAATCAAGATCAACATAAGTGAAAATATCTAGTCACGTTTTACTCTAAATTTTGAAAATCATTATTTTCAAAGGTCAAATTGTTGAATAGTTGTAATTAAATAATACAATAACTGTATAGCAAAGCACTCAAGTCACATTTAATTAATTAAATCAATTATGAAAAATTGAAAAGTTAAAATAAAACTATATAAATAATTTGTAAATGACAAGAGCAATAGTAATAATTGCCAATGGAATAAGTATACCACTCCAACTTGATCTAAGAAAAAATTCAAAAAACATAACTAATTTTTATAAATTTACGAATTTTCTCCATCGTCGGGAGACACGCTTGAAGTAAATCGATTTTTGTTTTCTTTATCTTCCTTAATTATAAAAATTTATTTAAAATTTATAGTAAATTCATATTTATTATTAATAGAATATAATTATATATACATAATTATACATGTGCTATTCGTCCAATTTTGTATTGCTTCATTAATTCTCTGGCGTCTGTAGAGTGACCAACATCTTCAAATGCTTCTGTTGCATGATTTCCAGCTTGCTCTAATAAAACTTCTTCACCTCCTGGGTGCTTAATTTGATAGTACAAATTTAAAGTACAAATAAATAGCATTCATACTTCTTCCAAAAATTTAGTAACATCATATACTTCATCGTGAATTATAACCCAACAAGATTCATTTGAACTGTGCTCTTTAACTTCAGACAATTTATAAATTTTCTCACATCCACTCATTATTAGACGTCAGACAAAATTTATGAAGTAGAAATTAAAATGTAATAGTTATGAAGTTTGAAAAAACAAATTATAAAGTGAGATAATTATATTAAGATAATTATATAAACCTTTCATTTCAAAAAATCTAACTGCTTCAATTCAAATAATATTTTTAAATAATTTTTAATTAAAATCACTTAACCATTTGGCAACCGTGAACGTATATATACGTTTTGTATTTTAAAATTAAAGACCGCGTAAGTTTATATACATTTTAAGTTTAATTGCATCTTTAAAGCATAATGATAATAAAATAAAATTTTAAAAAAATCGTGAGCTATAATAGTTCATTAAATCAATAAATCATTCAATTAAAAAAAATTTTCTTTTCATTCTTTTTCATTCGCTGTAGTAACAAATCAAGAGAAAATAAAGCCGAATGTTATCATCAAATATAGCAAATATATGGGGGTATTGATAAATCCGATATGGAAATGTCATTTTCGGAAAGCACACAAAAGAAAACAAAGTGGTACCACAAATTATTCTTTCATCTTCTTTATATTTGCGTTCTTAATGTTCACGTCATGACAAATAAATCAACACATTTGTCTGATTTCAAATTCGAGATTATAGACTCGATATTTCAAAAATATGTACCACAGAAGCCATTGACAACAAGTAGACCATCAACAACACCATCTCCATCGCGTCTTTCAGGCCATCACTTCATATCAGAGATTCAAAAGCTAATCAAGCAAGAAAACCACAAATAAGATGTGTTGTATGCTCATCACATAACATAGGAAAGAAACTGGATATATGTGTCAGAAGTGTGATGTTGCTCTCTGTATCAATCAGTGCTTCGAAAATTATCATACAAAGATGAATTATTAAAAATGAAATTTAATAAATTTTTGGAAAAAAACATGGTTGACAAAGGGTTAATTCATTTCGTTTTTATTTGAAATAAATAATGTTTCAATACAATAAAATTTAAAAATACCTTGATTTTTAAAACTTATAAATTTATTTATAACAGATTTATTTTCATTTGAATTAATTAATGGGTTTATTTAACATTACCATTACTAAACATAAAATTTACTAAAGTATTAACTCTAGGGGTTATAAAATTACATTGTTGGTGCTTAGGAGGTGTGTTGTTTAAATATTCTAGGGTTGCTGTTAGATTTATCATCAAATCTTCTTTAAAAGCTTTCATAACTATTTTACTTTCTACCACCCGTTATCTCATGTCACAGTGGTTGAAAATCAATAAGCAGGTGAGCCCCATTTATAGAACTACTCCTCATTGCATTTTGACTTTCGAGTTCATTACTACCTATAATAGGTCTTACGTCACTCTGTCATTATATATTCATTTCTGAGATAACTGCTTTTCTTGTTCGTTTTATTATGGTCGTCATTGTTTGATTTTGAGAAAGGGAAAACACAAAAATGGTTAAAATAATAGATTTCCGACCGCCTACGCATTTCCTGCCCGTCTGTAAAATAATTCTGTAAACTCTAGACTAACAGCACACACTTACTCAAGTACTGTTTGCTTTCGTCATTTTATTTTAGATTAAATTATATAAAATTTATTATTAAAAATATCTTTTTTGTAATACACACGCACTCGTGATTTAATCTCAATATTTCTTTAGCGAATTTCATGGGAATTTTTTATTATTCATTCCTATGTTTACTCTTAAATACTGCACTCTGTGTCAATGTAATTATTCGACCAATAACTATTCCTAATTTTCGATTTTACCAATTAATTCTTTTATTTATTTTTCATGCCTTTCTGATCTGTCAAGTTTTTCGAATGTATTGTTTCTCCCTTAACTATGTCGGTGATTGTAACTTTTAGCATTTATAATTTTAATTATACGTGTTTATTTTCTGTGTTCGATTGTAAGTTTTTATTCGACTTGTTGCGGCTTTCCTGCTATGTTTTCCCGGTGTATTCAAACAAACTCAAATTTTCGGTTATAGCCAAACATTATAATAAACTAAGTTAAAAAGATTTAATTAAATTTATGTCACTTTTTTATTCACATCAATCAGTTATAGTCATACAAAATTTAAAGAATAAATCAAAATTTTAGCTTATAACTTTTAATATTGATATTTACATAGAATACTTTGTTCAATTAAATTAGTTCATTGGGTAGCTATAATTCGTGGCCCATAAACCTTTTCTTTTCACGACACAAATTTAAATACTATGTCAAGCAAAAAAAAGCGTCAGACATAGCTAATTACATCCACTACTGATTTCCAAATTTTATGTTAGTCGGCTCCATATATATAAAAATATGTTTGGTACCAATCCTTCTATTTCATAAAATATTAAAAGCAAATTTTAAATGTAAAAAGTATAACGCATTCCATGGGTTCAGAGTACCAATAGATGGTACATAGATGCATAATGTTTAAGGAGTCCACACTAAGCCCTCAATAATTCTTCTTGTCCTCTATTATACCAGTCAAGTTTGCATATGACTTGGCTTTAAGTTCTGACACTGAAATAACATTATATCGGTGGGTTACACGTAGACCACATTTTACCTCTTCGAGCTGTTTCCAGTGTAACCAAGAATACAATGATGTTATACCGCTTGATACCCGTTGAATGATCAACGTTGGAACTGTATCAAGTGGACGAATACCAGCAAAAAGTGAGCGCGCTTCTCCGCACTATAATTTTCAAGTACTCGCACGGGTTCACGGACTACCGATAAAAAGTTTATGTCCGATTTTATTCTGGTCCCTATCTCTTAACTGTTTTCCTCCAAACTTCGTCATAATATTCACCATACCTATATAATATTCAATCACTTTACACATAGAACTACATAACATTTATTCAAGTCACAAGAGGGTCATATCACAAGGGAATGTTTTGGATGGGAATGTCAGCTAGGCGAGCCCGCTTACGTTTCTCTTGTGCTGCTCTATCCAGGCGCTTCCTCTTGGTTCGACTGTTCCGGTGGATGGATTTCCGTCAGCTCCACAGCAACTGGGTGAATCCGTTCTGTCAAATCTTGGTCGATGTCCTTTTGGTGGAGCTGAGTCTCTAGTTTTCGGACCTGTATCCGGAAGGCCTTGATTTTATTTATACATGGTCCAGTACACTTTAAAGCTGCAGCTGCTGAATCAGCTTCAGATGCTTCTGATGTCAGCGGATCTAAATCAAGTGCCTTCGAGTTTACGGCACCACCCATTGAATTTGGTGGCCCGAGATTGCAGGTTTTCGGTTTGTTTTTGCGCCCTTTCCCGGTCCTCGCGTATTTTCTCCATAAGTTGTATCATTGAACAAAAGGTAATTTATTTGGGCTTAAGTATTCGGATCATTACGAAAGTAACTTAGCATCTTAAACATCGCGATTCTTGGAAAAACAGGAATGATAGTTATGGGAAGCGGTGGAAACGTACCAAATTGAAGTAGAATAGCTCCACCACGCAATATTATTAAATCAGATTCGGGATGTGAATTAAAAACAGTGTATAAAATTGTTGTAAGTGCCAGTTTCAAAATTTATTATAATCAAAAATAAATTATATGAAAATTTAATTTGTAATTTTTATCCAAAACTCCACAGATAACATATTAATTATTGATAATTATAAAGAATATTATTAATTTTTTTTGTTTTACTGCTTATATAGTTACATAAAATATATTAAAAATATATTGTTAGAAAAATATAAGAATTATAAATTATATTAAATTATACTCAACACAGAATTCATTTGGAAAAAATGTGATCATTTAGGGAGCAATCGGTTTTTCTTGCAAATATAACTTTCATCTATTTTTTCAGTTTTTATTTTTATTAACTTATCGATTTCTATTTGATCAGTTATTATAACAAGTTTGCCCTCACCTTCTTCATCATCATAATTATCATCATCATCATCAGTGTCATCTAATAAATATGATTCCTTTTTTATCGCAACATCTGATAAATGCATTTTATTGCAATTTACATTTTTAGATTCTATCTCTATTGCTGCGTCCGATTCTGTTGCTTCCAATTTTATCTTAGCTTCCTGGTTTCCATTATTATCCTTGCAATTGAGAATATAATTTTCAAATCCCTTAATAATATCAAAATATTCATTAAAATGGGCCTCATTTTTGATATGAACCAGTGGCGGAATGTTGTTGTTCTCGGCAGCTGATTTTGGTTCTTCCTTATATGAAATTGATGTTGATGGATTTGTTAATTCTTTTGGTAATTCAACTGAAGGTTCTACGTTGACAACGTTTGTAATTTCTTCGTTATGTTGGTAGTCCGAAACTATTCTTGGATCTGGCAAAATATTTGAAGTTTTAAGTTGACAGGGTAAGTTAGAATCCTCCATTGTATTACTAGATTGAATTTGATTTGATGTTTCTAATGTAGGCCTCTTGATTCCGAGTTATGTTCGTTGCTATTTACCCTTTCTTTATGTAACTCCGGGAATGTTGTGTTAGCATAAAATGCATTTGAGTCTTTCATTATTTCTTTAAAATTTTGTCTAATTATTGGAATTGATTCAAGAAGCAACATTCTGGCTGATGGTAAAAGTAGAAATATTTCAGGTTTCTGAATAAAAGGTTTTGGTAAGAAAGACATTCTTTGTTCTAAGGGCATAGATTTACAGCAATTTCTAACTGTATATACCATTTCTGTAATAATTTTATGGTTAACAGTTTCCAATTCTTGAAATGTATTCACGTTACAAAGTCTCAATATGCTGCTCATTCTAGGATACCCTGTATAAAGATCGATAAAGCGATATATCTCTTCACTTATTTGATTAATTGTGTATTGTTTTGGTATAGATGTCTAAGAAATTTCAAATAGAATAAATTTTCTTTTAAAATATATTTAACTAATGTTTAAATAAATAGAAATTATTTTTAAATTAATTTTAAATTTAAATTAATTAATTCAATTTCATTCATTAAATGAAATAAAATTCCTGAAATTACTATTAAATGATCTTTTAATTAGTTTTGATCTTTAACCACTTAATGTACGTGCCCGTGACATATACGGGCGCATCTTACTGGCAATTTTGTACGCGCCCGTGACATGAGTGTGATCAGTACCTTTGCGACCAATACCCATAGGGGGACAAAATATTTTGTCGGATAAACTCTGAGTATGTATATTTTGTCCACGACATTTTGTCCGTGACATTTTGTCCTAGAACCATAAAATATATTTGAAATCTACTTGAAAATTATTGTAGGATCTACCGAAATTTGTTATTTAGTTTGCTATATTTACTTGAATTGATTGGCTGAATCGATAGAGAATTATTATCAATCAATATATGTCATCTCTAATTAGGTATTTGATGGTAAATGGGTGAAATATTTGTAGAAAATATTGATTTTAGTAAATTTTGAGCTTTTAGTGAGTTCTTACTACATGAATTTAGGTACTAAATTATTTCATATGTTGGGTGGCGATAATGAAAATTCATATTTTCGAAGAGTTCTCTAAGGATTTAAGGATGATTGACTGAATTAAAGAGGGATATAACCTCAAGTGGGTGGAAGATATTGATGTTTTAAGGTGTAGAAATATTTGGAGAGAGATCGGTTAAGATGGGAATTTATGATTTTTAAGGGGGATATAGTCGGTTGTATTTAATGAAGGATCGGTTAAGGTGGGAATATATGATTTTTGAAGGGGATCTAGTCGGTTGGATGTTTAAAGGGGTAAAATTAATTGGTGAGAGATTGGTTAGTGTGAGAATATTGGTAAAATATCAATGTTTTAAGGGAAATTAAATACATTGGTCAGCTATGAATCAATAATAGTTTCTGTGTGAAATTTTATCGTTTTATTAGGTTGTGATGAATGCACAGTAAATTAATTTAGATTTAGGACAATGTTTTTAAAATTTTCTATTAATTATCCAGGGTTTAAATAAATCGTTTAGGGTTACTGACTAATTTATTTGGTTTTATGTTTTGACAATGAAATCTTTAGTGATAATTGGGATTGATATCAACTTAAAATTATTTTTATCTTTATATAAGATAGGTGGACAATGACAAAAGTTGAGAAATATAGGAAGTTGAATGTCTGACATCAACAACAACTAAAGAAAATTGATTTTTATTGGGTGATTTTAATTAGAAATAAATTCGGTTCAACATCAGTAAAATATAACCATTTGAAGAAGTTTATTTTATTGAATGGATAAATTTAATCTTTCAATGGGACCTAGTTGGCTATAAGTGAATTATATTTATTTTAAATATTTATTTTAAATTTCGAGTAGAGTGATTTATCTTTAGAAAAAAATTTAATTATAACTGGTTTTATCAATAGATTTTATAAATTATTTAGGGTTAATGATTTTAGAAGATTTTAGTGAAATATTTGTGATAATAGGAATTAAAGATATTATTATAGTCATTTAAAGGAATTTTAAGAAATCTTATTAGTCTGAGGGGAATATATGATCTTTTACGAGTACTTATCATTAAAATACCAATATTTAAATATTGATATATTTAGGGAAATTTAATGCTTTTTAGATGATATTGTTGGGAAATTCACTTGGATATAAAAAATGGTAAAATATTGACAGTTAAATGAATTTACTGGTTTATTGGATGTTATCATTAGTGGGCATATATCAGTCTCTTTTGATATTTATTTCTAAGATAATGTTGACTTTGATAAATGTAAATGAATGATTTGATCAATCAGTCAATCACCATTTACCATCCATTCATTGGCGTTGATCTTGATGACTTTTAAAAAATAATTAAAATTAATTTATTTTAAGTAATTTATTCAATTAATTTATTCAATCTAAACAAATTATTTACTAGATCTTATGATAAAATTCTTATTAATTTATTATCTTAGATCAGGCCTTCTTAAACTATGGGTCGCGACCCCAAATGGGGTCGCTTAGCATAATTCTGGGGTCGCGAGAGATTTTTAATGCCAAATATTTAAATACACGATTTTTTTTAAATTAATGACTATTTAATGTTTTTTAACTCTAAAAATATTTTGTTTTCGAAAATTACTTTTCGATTAATTTATAATATATCAGAATAGTATAAAATTTATAGTATAAATTAATGTACTACTTTTGTTTATTTATTAAAATTATATTAATTTTATTGAACTTCATTTAAAAGTAATATTTGTGAAATTTTTATGTGTTATTAAATTTAATGACATTTTTTAATGACAATTATTATATGCAATATGTTATTTTTATATATTTATTGGATTTTAGAATCAAAATAATTTTTGGCCATGGATAAATGGCTGAACTTAAATAAGAATGATAATGACGCAGATGATAATGCTACAAACTCTCCTCAGGCAGGACAAAGTATTGAAAAACAGCCATTTAATGTGCGAAAAAGAAAATATGATGAGTCTTTTCTTCAATTTGGCTTAACATTTCAAATTTGTAATGGTAATGAACAACCTCTTTGTTTGGTCTGCAATGAATTATTGGCTGCAGAGAGTATGAAACCATCAAAATTAAAAAGACATCTTGAATCAAAGCATGTTTCGTATGTCAATAAACCAAAAGAATATTTTGAAAGATTGTATAAATCTTTAAATAAAGAAAAAAAATCCTATCAAAAATTTATGACCGTTAATGAAAAATATTTATCAGCGTCATATGAAGTTTCATACTGTATTGCTAAAAAGAAAAAGCCGTTCACCATTGGAGAAGATCTTATATTACCTGCTGCTATTAAAATGGTAGAAATACTACATGGAAGTAAATATGGCGATGATATTCGAAAAATTCCTTTGTCGAACGACACTGTCGCGAATAGAATTTCTGATATTAACAAGGGCCAATTAGTGCAACTTATTGCAAGAATTAAAGAAAGCCCAAAATTTTCAATTCAGTTGGACGAAACAACGGATATTACTAAATTGGCTCAGTTGTTAGTATATGTCAGGTACGTTTATAAAGAAAACGTGGAGGAAGATTTGTTATTTTCTCGTCCTATGAAAGGCCATACTACAGGGAAAGACATATATTGTAAAGTTGACGAATTTTTAAAAACTGAAGGTTTAGAATGGAAAAATTGCTGTGGAATATGCACAGATGGTGCAAGAGCGATGACGGGCAAAAATATTGGTTTTAAATCATTTTTTCAAGCTGCTCCTTATGATCATATAACTTTTACTCACTGTCTTATTCACAGAGAGGCCCTTGCATCAAAATAATTAGCATCAGAATTGAACGATGTGCTTCAGAATGCTGTAAAGATTATAAATTTTATTAAGAGCCATGCCCTTAACAGTCGCTTATTTTCAAATCCCTGCAAGGATACGGATTCCAACTACACAACTTTATTATTACATGCAGAAGTAAGATGGTTGTCAAGAGGTCAAGGTTTAAGAAGATTATTGTTATTAAAGGATGAAATCGAAATATTTTTAACCGAACGAAAATGTGAACTTGCTGCTTTTTCAAAATGACTTATGGCTATCTAAGTTGTGTTATTTGTCAGATATCTTTGAGAAATTAAACGATCTCAACTTGTCTCTTCAAGGAAAAAATTGCGATATATTTACTTCTAATGATAAAATTGAAAGTTTTATTAAAAAGATCAACATTTGGAAAAGTAGGGTAGAAAAGAATTCGTTCGAAATGTTTTCCAGTCTCGACAATTTTATAATCGAGAAAAATCATTGTAAAACTATTATCGCAATAATTATTGTAGATCACTTAAAAACGCTAGAAACACAGTTCCGCACATATTTTATCGCTGATATGGCGTTAAATGTGCTTCTGCCATTCAACACCACATATTTATGTGAAGTTACTTTCTCAGCTTTAACACATATTAAATCCCAATTCATCGCTACAAAATGTTGAAGAGGTCTTACATCCAGCAGTGTCAAACATTCCACCAAGATTTAATTTGTTATGCAATAAAAAACAGGCACATCCATCTCATTAAATTTAATTTTAAATTTTTGTATGTTTCAAAACGAATTCTAAAACTATATTTTTTCATGTGTTTTGTTACATAATAAATAAATCATCAAAAAATACTTATTTATCTTTCTGTTATATTTATATGGGGTCGCTAGGAAACTCGCAATCATAAATGGGGTCGTAAATGAAAAAAGTTTAAGAAGCCCTGGTCTAGATGATTAAAATTCTAGAGAAGGGATTTGCGTTAAATATCAATAAATTAATGATTAATATAAATTAAAGATTTATTCATAAACTACGAAAATCCAAGCGCTGATGTAAAACAAGGGTAAATTTTTCGGACTTGGAACTGGATCTGAACCGAAAACTATAAAAATAACCACCCAACATTAAGCCTAGTACTCCAGTAATAGGCTTTTGGCCTTTGAAAGCAAGCACGATTTAAAATTTTAACGCTCAACTACACCCTCAATCTAATTAATTGAAAGTCTTGAAAGTATTAAACTAATTATCTCTCTCACAATCATAAATTTTTTCCATCAATTTGCTTATTTTTAATTAATTTATTCAGTATCTCTTTAACAAATTCTCATCCTTAAGAGGAGGCTGTATTTCATTTTCCCGAGAAATCTCTACTTTTACAAACTGGGGAGCATTTAAAACATCATTACGCTTGTAAAGAATAAGAATAATTTTATAAATTCCAAAAACTTTATTTAAGAAATTGTGGTACTATTTATAGTACCCGGTGTGTCGACATCAACACAATCAGCAATAGCTTATTGGGAAATAATAATCAGTGACATAATTTGATGACCCAGACAATCAAAAAGAATAAATCACATATGCAGGCATTACATAATAAAGGGTAAAGGCCAGGGAAATCAAATATCCCATTATAATTACATCACATCCCCTCGTTTTAAATGGCTTTCCTTAATTATATTAAATTTATATTAAATATTAAATATTTATATTTATATTTTCCCATTATTTCAAAAGGTTCGCAATACCTGTTATCTTGCTTGTTTCTGATATCTTCCTTGACGAGTACCAATTCACCGAATCTGAAAGATCTATGTATTCGATTTTCTTGATTATAATTATTTATCCGGTTCAATGATTTAATATTCAATGCTATTTCATGCTTCTTTGATTTTTTAGTATCAATTTCTGGACCATTAGTAAAACACTCTTTGCAAAATTTCCTTCCATATATTACTTCAACAGGACTAACCTTTATAGTTGACTGCATTGTTGAATTCATTGTAAATTCTATACATTGTAAATTCTATCATCCCATGTCTTAAATTGTTTCTCTTCCACACAGCATGAAATCCAGTCTCTTAGCGTTCTAATTTGTCTTTCAATTTGTCCATTAGATTGATGATGATAAAGGCTTGAATAAACTAATTTCAGTACAGTATGTACTTGTTTGATTACCAATTGCAAAATTAGTTTTTTTGTGTCCATAAATAAATATTCAAGTAAGTTAAAATAATTTTAAAATAACATTAATTTCTAGTATTTAAATTATACCTATTAAAATTGAATTACAGGGCTTCGAAAATTTATGTTTCAGTTTTCGTTACAGAAAAAATAACGTTTTTTTCAGTTTTCGGTTCAGGTCCAGTTCAAAGTCCTGAAAAATTTATCCTTGTTTTACATCAGCGCTTGGATAAATTTTTAATTTATATAAATAATTAATTTAGTGATATTTTACGCAAATCCCTTCTCTAGAATTCTAATCATCTAAAGTTTAGATTCTAAACTATTAAATTTTATATTTTCATTTCATTGATAGCAAGAAAATGAAGGAGCTAAAAAAAGACAAATTAAAAAAAGACGCGAACAAGCTGGCAACCAACAGAAAGTAGCATTGGATAAATTTATCATTCAGGCCATCATAATTCGAGCAACAATTAAAATGAAGAACAAGGAGCTTCCATCAGTCAACGAAGAGTTAGTTAAAGTTGAAAAAGCAACAATGATAGCAAAAATGAAGAACCTTACATAATGTAAGATATTTTTTACATAAAACACAATTTTAATAACAAAGCGCACACAGAAGCGACAAAAATGACAAAAAAGGACCCCGCCCGCATCTTTGTGCTTACACAGGCGCGAGGCCGAATTAATACAGACAGCCAGAGGGAGAAGTCATTCCCCCTCTGATTGGTTGAAACAAAAATGTTGTTGTAATGTAAAAAAGGACAAAATTAGAATAAAAATCAATAAAAACGCAGGAAAGTTCAACAATTATTTAAAGGTCCGAAAATTTAAATCGTCCGAAATGGGAATGTTTGAACGTAAAATCATGAGACAAATTCAGAAAAAAGTTATATAATAACAAACTAATAAAAAATTAATTAATCGCTAATTGAAAGTTCGAGCTAATGAGAAAATGGATTGTTTTTTAATATCTGCCAAAATAAAAACCAAATTGATTTTTATTAATGTTTATTAAAAATAATTAATAAATGAGTCCGGTAATGACATTATTATTATTATTATTATTATTATTATTATTATTATTATTATTATTATTATTATTATTATTATTATTATTATTATTATTATTATTATTATTATTATTATTATTATTATTATTATTATTATTATTATTTATATTATTATTTTGAAAAAAAATTTATTTTTAAGACTTTGTTTATTTGGATTTCATAATAGAAAATGAATGCAATTTGGGGTTAATTTGGCGAAAAAAGTCAGTTTGTAACAATTGATGGGCATTTGGCCGTTTCACGGGATTCAACTCAACCATTGAATATATTATATTTTCCACTTGCACATTCCCTATTTTAACTCTTAAAAATCTTTTTAGAATTGAAGTTTTGTTTGTGTCTGCAATTTTACGTTTCTTCTTCAGTTCATATCCTTCTGGCCAATTGCTTGCCGTTATATCCCCACAATATTTGGTAATGATTTGATATAGTTCTACATCTGTATCTGATTTGAACAGAGGTTTCTTTGTATACATTTCATAGAAAATAGCTCCCATGCTCCAAATGTCAACCAAGTGATCATATGATGTACCATGTAACAACATTTCTGGACAACGGTACCACAATGTTACAATATTTGTTGTGAATTTCGTTTTTGTCATTTCACTCTCTCTTGCCCATCCGAAGTCAGCTATTTTCACAACTCCAGATTTATTTATTAGAATGTTTTCCGGTTTCAAATCTCGATGGAAATAATTCCTAATATGAATGTGACCTAGGACCTATCAAACATTGCTTCATGATAGATTCTGTTTCGGGCAAATTTACAGTTTTTTGGCATATCCAATCAAATAAATTGTAATCGCAGTATTCGAATATTAAATAGAATTTTGATTTGTAACCTTTTGCCGCATATTTCTGTTGATAACATACTTCTATCAGTTCTACAATGTTCTCATGTTTCAATGATTTCAGAGCCTTGATTTCTCGAATAGTGAGAATATCTAACTGATCCTCATTCGTTTCACACTTCAACTCTTTCACTGCCACCATTTCTTTGGTAGTATAATTAATTGCTTGAAATACTTTACCGAAAGTCCCCTCACCCATCATTTTCAGGCTTTTGTATTTACTGATACATGTCAACCCTGATGAAGAGATTGGTACTTCACAGGCATATTTTAGGAATTCTTCAGTTTCACTTTCTTTCTCTTGAAAAAGCTTTGCAAATATATTCATTTCTTGATGTTTTGTTAATATTAGAAATATTTCTTGTAAATAAAAGTAATAATATAATTAAATGAAATTTCTAATGAAATCGTTGGATAAAATTAAAATGAAAACATTATTGAGAGATATCACAATGTTAAGTAGTTGGTAAGAGCATTTAATAATATTATATACACTCGTCACCCGATTTTAATGATATTTTATGAAATGCATATCTTTATAATTCTGCTGAAATTCATTAAATTCTTAGATTTGTGTTCACTAGATTGAACTTTTCCATTGGAGTTCGAAACAAGCAAACCCTGTCACCAACAACTTATCACTCTCTTTCTTAATGAATTCCGATTGGTATTGTTTTCGTTCAACGAGTCAATAATTAAATAACTAATATCACACACGATTTTATCTTCTCTGTATCAAAATTAATTCCTCATTTTTAAAGTCCAAAATCTTCAATAAAAGTTCCAAAATAATTTCGAGAATCACAGAATATTATATTCCAAAATTTATATACCAATTCGATATACAAAATTTGAATGAATCACAAATTCGACTCTATCTAGCTATTCAAACTCAATTATTCAAACCAATTGATTCAAACAAATTTAAATGATTAATAGAAGAAACCTAATTCCATCCCAAAATGGAAATTGATGAATATAATAATCAAAACATGTAACGCACACTTTCAGATATAATAATTATGCTACAGAAAATTGAATCATAGCAAATGAATATTCTAGAAACAATATCGCACGCAGGCGCGAACTAAATCAAAAACACTCACACAGGCGCGATTAATAATAAATTAACATCCAGACACAAGTAAGAATTATCATAACAGTAGATCGGCCGAAACACAGTCATTTGCATTTTTATTAATTTTTCATCCAATGAGTGCCATTTTCTAAACAATTAACTTCAATGAAGAAGATTCTTAAGATCAATCAATTTTATTCAAAAACTAAAAACATAATTCTTTACAGTGGATAAATTACATGCATTTATTATCTATCAGTTCCCAAATATTAGTCCCTTTCTGTACTGATTTGTGATCATGTTAATAATCTGTATTATGAATTCTTGATCAACACATTTCAGATATCTACATGAGAATATCATACTAGAAATAATGAAAGATTTGTAAATGTCATATGTAACCTAGATATCTTAGAATTAGAATTTGACGAAGAATCGAATGAATTACGAGAAATTTATGTTACTTTATGTCAGTACTTGCTATGTAGTATCTGTTGGTTGGTATTTCTTTGTAACTGAATGGTTGTAAGTGCTTAGTGGTTAATAACTGACTTATTGCTACCTGGTCGTATATATATATATATATATATATATATATATATATATATATATATATATATATATATATATATATATATATATATATATATATATATATATATATATATGGTAATTGGAATCTCGTATGTGGGTTGCAATAAATTAATACATACACCAAACACCACTGAGATACATTCTCTATAGTGGTGGTTTGCGTGTAGAGCAATTGCTCACTCACCAATTTACTACTGATGAATTTTCTACTGATGTTGATGATAAATAAAGCAAATTTGTCAGTAATTTTTTTTACGTATGAATTGCTCATCATGAAATTTATTTTAGCCATTTTAGAAATGGTTTTCAGGTAAGATATTAAATTTAAAGTAAATTTTAAGACTTGAATTTTGATCCATATGGATATGAGATCATTATTCAAGTTCATTAAATATTACTTTTAATCAAAAATATAATTATAAATTATTTTTAATTAATTTTCAGGGTTTTTTTTAGGAATTTTATGACATTTATCATGGAATTATTTCGAAAAAATGGGAGTCCGATATATTTTTAATTATAATTAATTAAATAAATAAATGTATTTTTTTTAAAAATTTTGGGAAAAATCGCTGATTAGAATAATTTTTTTAATTTTTGTAATTTTTTTTCTGAGCTTAATATGAGGGGATTCTTAAAGGAAATCAAATCTGGAGTAAAAAGATTTTGAACCAAATTCATCTGCTCTTGATATTTTCATTAAAAATATAATTTAAAAAATTTTCAACGATCTTTTTTTTTCTAAAATTTGTCTAAAATAGAATTGTTATAGAAACGTATCTCATCGTTACAATTTTACGAATCAAAAGTTGGTATGTGTTTTTTATTATGTGTTGTGCTTGTGTGCATTTTTTAATTTTCCTTCCACTTTTCAGATTTCTATAATATAAGATGTATCTCATTGAGCTATAAATGAGAACATCAACGTGAAATCAAAGTAAGTATGTATGTTTCTATAATGAAAGATTATTGATTTTTTGTTATATTATAGGAAATGGTTCACAGTGTTGTTTGGTGTAAAGGTGGTTAATTATCGGGTTAGGCGTCTGTGTGCGCTTTTTACTTTATTGGATTGATTCGTGTGCGCACACATACGCGGACACTTGTGGAATTTAGTCAAAGTTTTTGTGATTTGGATTTGTTCTATCGATTTTGGAAATATGATTCGAATTCTGGAAGTTTTTTAGAATTGATTTATAATTTGGTAATTCGGGTTGTTTTTGAATTTTCGGCCTTTGTGAAATATGGAAGATAATGTATATAACGAAGAGATGTGTTTTCAGCAGTGAAACTCGTCCATGTGATCGTGGCTCAACAAGATCGTTCCAAATTATTAGTGGAAGTAATGTAAATGTCATAGATAATCAAGATTTTTATGAATTCGTTTTATTTCAAAATTTCTAATTGAAATTAATTCAATTTTTCAAAGTTTATCAAAACGATTGGAAATCAACGATTTAATTTCTGTAAATCATGAAATGACAGAAGAGGAACTCCAAGATATATTTATGAAATTTCCCCAAAAATTTAAAGATATTCGCAAATTATCTGAAACCATTTATGACATTAGCGATAAAAAGATAAACTTGCTAACTTATGAAAATGATATTCTATTTAATCGAGCTCTTACAAGGATCAACACAATTCAAATGTTTATTAGCCAAAGTGTTGAACAATTATCCAATGTTTCAAATTCAATCATGGCTCAATCTCAAGTTATTGGACACGTTAAATGGTTTCACAAACAATGGTTTTGTACAAATAAAGCGTGTGATGCGATTAATTACAAAGAAATTCTTCTGATGTGTCTTAGACGAAAACATAAAGGTAATCTCAAAAATCATGTTCAAGATTTGCAAATTCAATTTCTAGAATTGTGTATATTGTGTATGGATCATTTTATACGACAAATTTATTTCAAAATTAACAACTTTATTTAATTAATTTAATGTGTTTAAATTTAGTTTGATTAATTTAATCTGAAATTTTATTCAAAGTACTATTGAATGTAATCTAAATCTAACAATTTAATTTAAATTATTTTAAGTCCTGACAAATTAATTTACCAGTTTAAACAGTTTACTCAAACAATGATTGATTTTAATTTAAATTTTCACATATACTTAAAAATATAATGAATTTAAATTCGATTTATTTCTTACTCGTAATAGAAAACTTTAAAATAATTCGTCTTTGATTAAAATCATTTTATCAATAATTTAGTTGGTTGGTTATTATGCTAATTGTGTGTTTACTAGCTGTTAGTAACCAATTCAAAGGAAGTTCGCCATTGTAAGCAACCATTTATTATTATTATTATCATTATTAATAATAATTGTAATTATCATTATTAATAATAATTGTAAATTTTATAATATTTGTTATTATTTGTATATTAAATTATAAATGTTTATTTACATTTTAATTTTTTATAAATTACAGTTAGAGAATTAGATTTTTCAAAATGCAGAAAGAATCACCAGATAAAATGCACGTCCAAATAAAAGATTTTCTTCCTACTTTTTAAAAATTGGTAACAATTATAGTGTTTATTTTTATTGAAAAATTCTTAAGAAAACACATGATAAAGTTAAAGTTTTCAAATCAGTGAACAAATAGATCAAAATAATATTAAAATAATAATAATAATAAAACAAAAATTATAAAATTTTATTTTTAATTTGAGTAATTAAAATTTATAATATAAAAATAAAAATTATATAAAGATTTATAACATAAAAATAACAAAAGAGAAATATATTCATAAAATGAAAACCTTTAATAAATATCAAAATTCCTTCCAGAAATGCTGACATTTGATGATCTGCCTACAAGTTTTTGTTTTTTCGCTTGATTTCGAATCCTATTGACAACTTTCTCGTATGTTTTATTTTCTACAATTTCATTTTTGCCAATCACTTCTTTGGTGCCTTCTAATTCATTGTCATTAGAATCACTGTCATTGTCAGCAGGTCTCTTTCTATTATTTACTCTCCATTTCGGTCGAATGACATATTCTGTATTTGATGATTTCGGAATAACTACTCTCTGCGATTGGCCTTTAATCTGACTTTCAGCTTCATTGTCAGCAACTTTATTCATATCAACTTTGACTTCTTTGCTTGGAGCTTTTCTTACTACATTCATTGAAATATCTCTTATTTGTTTTTCTTCGATTGTCAAGTTTTGATTAATTGAATTGTTGAAAACTATGCGACTCCATGTGTCAATTAACCTTTTAGCTTTGACTTTATTCTCAATTGTTTCTTCTGGATGTTTGCTGAGGTACATCACTGCTTTACCAATGTTACTTTCTAACAAATCATCTGATGCCAAAGGTGGAAATTCAAGTAAAGCTTCAAGGAAAACCATCCTTATATCTAAAGGAGGAAGAATGTGTTTACCTAAAGGTTGTAACCAAGATGAAATGACAGTTAGAAATTGTGATTGAACAAGAATATTTTTAGTACTCGACATCTGTGTCAATTCAAGGAGTCGCTTTATTTCAGGCATCAAAATGATTTTCTTGACAGCAGGTTTACCGAGAGAGAATAGTTGCTTATCTTCAATAACTGCCAGTTTCATTCTGTTGATTAAATCTGACGCTTTCTTTTCTAAATTATTAATGTATTCAACATTTCTCTGTTTTTTATTCCGTTGTAATTTTGCTTTTTCCTTTTGATGATTTAATATTTTATTGAGTAAATCATTTCCTATGGAGTTTTCTTCTGGTAAATTAGACTTTGGTAAATCTTTAGTTTTACGAGGACCCCTTTTAGAGGAAGCCGTTATTTTATTTTCATCTTTTTTGTCTCCTAATATTTTTCTTTTTGTTTTATTAGTTTCACTTTTACTGACGGGGTTTTTATTCTTGGGAAGGGTATTATCGCTGATGTCGCTGATGTCGCTAAGGTCGCTAAGGTCGCTGAGGTCGCTAAGGTCGTCAATAAATGTCTTTTTTGTAGTTTTATTTTCACTTACAAAGGTCTTGACTGATTTAGTTTCTGCTAATTTTGGAGTAGATTTGTTATCTTTGTGATGTTTTTCTATTTTAGCATTTTTTCTGTAATCTTCAAAAGATTTACAAGCTTCAGTTTACTATTATATTAGTTATATCAACCTTGTTATTGCCTTTGCCAATCTTTCTAAATGGACTTTCCATGTTTGTCATTTCTCTTTTAACTGTTCTTGTTAGATTTTTGTTCTTGATTGATTTGGTAGGTCTTGTACCTTCCTGAATCACTGATTCACTTCCTGAATCACTTTCTCCTAGGAGATCTTTTATTATGTTTGTGACTGATTCTGTTTTAAGCATTTTTGATTATAATAGTTAAACTTTAAATATTCATTGAATACAAATTTTAATTTCGATGATTTATTTGATGATTTATTGGGTAAATAATTAAAAATACAAATTTAATCAATAAAATATATATTGTAGATGGATTGGTCCCCACTGGCCCAACCTCCCCTCTTGTTGCTGAGGAAAAAAGTACTAAGTTTAAAAACTTATCAAAAATAATAAATAAATATAGCAAACGTAACAGCAAACCAACTCGATGTTATAGTGGGGTATGCCTATAATGATGGACCAACGTTGCTCGGGATATGATTGTAAATAAATTCAATTTAATTAAAACTGCTGTGACTTCACTGTGCATGTATAATATTTGATGGATTTAAACAAAATATTGAATTGATTAGTTGTTTAATTTTAATTTCCTATAAAAATTGTTAGAAACCCTTTTTGTGAAATTTCAGATTAATCATAAAATAATATGGTGGTTCCAAAGGGTTTTAAAATTTAATAAGATTTCTATACTACTAACTGTACATTGAGTAAGCAAAGTTTGCGTGCTACATATTAATAATAATTGTTGTTTTAGAATGTTGCTATGTAAATGTGTTCTGTATCAATAATTAGTAATTCAATAAACTCCTTTTTTAAATATTGTGCAATGCAAAGTAATATAATTGAGTGTTGGAGATTTGTCTTGGATAATACAATTTGTGTTACAAAGATGGCTCATTTTAGAAATGCGACCATGCTAGAGCTCCAGAATTTCATAAATCCACTAAGAAAACTCGACCCAAACAGAGATTTGGAATTTGGTCCGAAATGTGGAGGCTTCTTCACGGGTCCGTCGCTGGAAGTAACGTTGGTGAAACATAGGTTAGAACTAAAAATGCAGGCAGGTCCCTGCGCAAATATTTTGAAGAATAATTTAAATATTATGGGAAGCGTGGAACAACATTTATTAGCTTGAAAATAAGGTCCGATCCCTGCTCAAATTATTTGAATGATAAGGTAAACATTCACAAATATTGCATGAAACACAGAGCAACATTTATTAACAGAAAATTAAGGGCGGATCCCTGAGAAAACCTTTGGAAGATAACACTTGAAAACGTCTAGTAATGAGGACCACAGTTAAATGAAGACATGACAATAATCTAACAATAGAATAGATACTGAATAATGACGTAAGACCTTCTATTGCCGGTCCAGAACCCGAAAAGGAAATACAATGAGGAGTAGTTTTAGCAATAGAGCTCACCTGCTCATTGATTTTCAACCATTGTGTACAGCACCAACATGGTCGTCGTCATAGGTACACAAATGATTTATAGTACAATAGTCATGGAGGCGTTTAGGAAGGAGTCAATTCCACATCTATAATACACCTAAAACATTTTAGCAATAAAATGACACACCCCTAAGCGACCCAACATTATTATTATTATTATTATTATTATTATTATTATTATTATTATTATTATTATTATTATTATTTTTCGGTCATCCATATAAAAAAGAGAAACAGAATATATAAAAAATTTAGATCAACAATTCTTGAAAAGTGAAATCTTCTAAGTTTTTCACTAATTCCCATTCAACATATCGCCGATAACGATCGGTACAGCCAGCGCATCCGATGATTTCTGAAACATAAGAATGAAACAAATTACTGTAGAATAGTAAATTACTAATAAGAAACGATTGGTGAGAGCTTTATAACCGGTAGACGTTTATCCGTCTACTACGAGTTTCCGATTAAGTTCAGAAAAGTTCTTCTCTTATGACAAAGGGTAAAAACTCCAGAGTACCAAACGTAGCATGGCGAATGAGGACAGCAAACATTAGTTTTATGTCAAAAAAATAATCTATTTTAATATCTTCACATTAAGATAAGCAAAATTGGATATTGAAATTAGCTTGAAATATTTGAAACACACTTACCATATTTATAACAATATAACATCATGTTGTTGAGGTCCTTTTTAAGGTGGGGAACCTTTTCATAGGAAAATACAGATATTAGGAATTAAATATTGAGATAAATAGTGGTAGGGTATTTTTAGTAATACCTAAATATAAATAAGTTAATTTTATTATAAGAACTTTTTTTCCAATTTCATCACTGATTATTTTTTCCATTGAATATATTAAAAAGAGAGCATGAAGACTATAAATCAGTAATAAATCGATATTAATAGTAAAAAAAACATAACACTTGACAGATTTACGTAATGGGTTCAGGTTCATAATAAAGATTACAAAAGAGTGGAAAAAACAATATTATTCATTCGTTACATAAAAAACATACTTATATTGTGAATTGGTCCAACAAATCTTGATCTTCTGCATTTGTTATAATACCTTTTTTATTATTCTATGTAGGTTTTCTATGATTGACTGGTTTACTGAGGTCATGTCAATTATGTTGATAGTAAATATACAATGACGTGATGAATGACGAATGAAGGAGTCTAAACAATTGTTGTTATTATTATTGACTAAAAACTACATAAGAGGTTGAAAATAGAAAAACAAAAATGGATAAGTCGGTTTTTATACTTGTTAAAAATAAACACACTTGTGACAAATTTTATTATCTAAGTCAAGTCTCTAACACGCTATTATATGGTTCTTCATTGCATAATATCTAAGAGTTTATTGGTTTACAATAATATTATTGTATATTAATATTATATATTATATATTATATATTATATATTACAATAATATTATTATCAATAATATTATTGATACCGAATACATACACACACAAACATACATACATTTCAATAGTCAAAAACAACCATCAAACATCATAAATAAACTATAATCATGAAACTAGGATTTCGACATATTAATATGTAATAGGATATTTTAATTAATTGTGTAATATTTATTTATAATTCTTCCTTACATCTCCCTCATTTTTCATAAACCTTGAATCACTCCAAGTTTTGAATAATTTTCTTTTCGTTTATAGCGTTTAGTTTATAGCTTATTTCATGAATCTGTTCTATAATTTCATACGGTCCTTGATAAAATTCATCTATCTTTCTTATATTTTCTCGCTTTACTGATACATAATCTCCAATCTTGAAAATTTTACAAGTTATTAGTATTTTATTTGCTTCCTTATTTTTATTATTTTTATATCTTTAAAAACTGCATCGATGGATTATCTTATAACCATTTCCTTTGTTTTCCCATGCATGTTTTCGGCTTTTGGCATTCAACTCAGTTTTTCAAAATATTCTTGACTTCTACTTCACTAATATTAAGATTTAAATTTTTCTTAGCGTATACATATATTTTATTATATCATACTTGATGATGACAGGAAAACTGTCGAAATATATCGTGAAAATAATGTTTGATTGGCGTTTTCTTATAACAATATTTATAACTCAATTTATTTTCCCCAATAAATATTTTTATTGAATCTTAAAGATAAAGATTACCAAATAAAATATATTAAACATAATGAGTCAAAGCTAGAAAAATGAAATTGGTGAAATAATTGATGATAGTTCTAGATGATTGTTCATGCTCTGAGTATAAAGACATATTGGATTGAGAATATACTGGGACTCAGAATAATCTTTTAAATAAAGGTTAACAAAAAAATATTAAAATGATGAGACAAAGTCAAGAATCGAAACTTTTTGTGAGTTTTGCAATAATTATTATAAATATACATATTGGAAATTTCACTTGAAAAATAAATTACATCCACAATGTTGTTCCACGCTTCCCATAATATTTAAATTATTCTTCAAAATATTTGCACAGGGACCTGCCTGCATTTTTAGTTCTAACCTATGTTTCACCAACGTTACTTCCAGCGACGGACCCGTGAAAAAGCCTCCACATTTCGGACCAAATTCCAAATCTCTGTTTGGGTCGAGTTTTCTTAGTGGATTTATGAAATTATGGAGCTCTAGCATGGTCGCATTTCTAAAATGAGCCATCTTTGTAACACAAATTGTATTATCCAAGACAAATCTCCAACACTCAATTATATTACTTTGCATTGCACAATATTTAAAAAAGGAGTTTATTGAATTACTAATTATTGATACAGAACACATTTACATAGCAACATTCTAAAACAACAATTATTATTAATATGTAGCACGCAAACTTTGCTTACTCAATGTACAGTTAGTAGTATAGAAATCTTATTAAATTTTAAAACCCTTTGGAACCACCATATTATTTTATGATTAATCTGAAATTTCACAAAAAGGGTTTCTAACAATTTTTATAGGAAATTAAAATTAAACAACTAATCAATTCAATATTTTGTTTAAATCCATCAAATATTATACATGCACAGTGAAGTCACAGCAGTTTTAATTAAATTGAATTTATTTACAATCATATCCCGAGCAACGTTGGTCCATCATTATAGGCATACCCCACTATAACATCGAGTTGGTTTGCTGTTACGTTTGCTATATTTATTTATTATTTTTGATAAGTTTTTAAACTTAGTACTTTTTTCCTCAGCAACAAGAGGGGAGGTTGGGCCAGTGGGGACCAATCCATCTACAATATATATTTTATTGATTAAATTTGTATTTTTAATTATTTACCCAATAAATCATCAAATAAATCATCGAAATTAAAATTTGTATTCAATGAATATTTAAAGTTTAACTATTATAATCAAAAATGCTTAAAACAGAATCAGTCACAAACATAATAAAAGATCTCCTAGGAGAAAGTGATTCAGGAAGTGAATCAGTGATTCAGGAAGGTACAAGACCTACCAAATCAATCAAGAACAAAAATCTAACAAGAACAGTTAAAAGAGAAATGACAAACATGGAAAGTCCATTTAGAAAGATTGGCAAAGGCAATAACAAGGTTGATATAACTAATATTAATAGTTATGAAGATTACAGAAAAAATGCTAAAATAGAAAAACATCACAAAGATAACAAATCTACTCCAAAATTAGCAGAAACTAAATCAGTCAAGACCTTTGTAAGTGAAAATAAAACTACAAAAAAGACATTTATTGACGACCTTAGCGACCTCAGCGACCTTAGTGACCTTAGTGACATCAGCGACATCAGCGATAATACCCTTCCCAAGAATAAAAACCCCGTCAGTAAAAGTGAAACTAATAAAACAAAAAGAAAAATATTAGGAGACAAAAAAGATGAAAATAAAATAACGGCTTCCTCTAAAAGGGGTCCTCGTAAAACTAAAGATTTACTAAAGTCTAATTTACCAGAAGAAAACTCCATAGGAAATGATTTACTCAATAAAATATTAAATCATCAAAAGGAAAAAGCAAAATTACAACGGAATAAAAAACAGAGAAATGTTGAATACATTAATAATTTAGAAAAGAAAGCGTCAGATTTAATCAACAGAATGAAACTGGCAGTTATTGAAGATAAGCAACTATTCTCTCTCGGTAAACCTGCTGTCAAGAAAATCATTTTGATGCCTGAAATAAAGCGACTCCTTGAATTGACACAGATGTCGAGTACTAAAAATATTCTTGTTCAATCACAATTTCTAACTGTCATTTCATCTTGGTTACAACCTTTAGGTAAACACATTCTTCCTCCTTTAGATATAAGGATGGTTTTCCTTGAAGCTTTACTTGAATTTCCACCTTTGGCATCAGATGATTTGTTAGAAAGTAACATTGGTAAAGCAGTGATGTACCTCAGCAAACATCCAGAAGAAACAATTGAGAATAAAGTCAAAGCTAAAAGGTTAATTGACACATGGAGTCGCATAGTTTTCAACAATTCAATTAATCAAAACTTGACAATCGAAGAAAAACAAATAAGAGATATTTCAATGAATGTTATAAGAAAAGCTCCAAGCAAAGAAGTCAAAGTTGATATGAATAAAGTTGCTGACAATGAAGCTGAAAGTCAGATTAAAGGCCAATCGCAGAGAGTAGTTATTCCGAAATCATCAAATACAGAATATGTCATTCGACCGAAATGGAGAGTAAATAACAGAAAGAGACCTGCTGACAATGACAGTGATTCTAATGACAATGAATTAGAAGGCACCAAAGAAGTGATTGGCAAAAATGAAATTGTAGAAAATAAAACATACGAGAAAGTTGTCAATAGGATTCGAAATCAAGCGAAAAAACAAAAACTTGTAGGCAGATCATCAAATGTCAGCATTTCTGGAAGGAATTTTGATATTTATTAAAGGTTTTCATTTTATGAATATATTTCTCTTTTGTTATTTTTATGTTATAAATCTTTATATAATTTTTATTTTTATATTATAAAATTTTAATTACTCAAATTAAAAATAAAATTTTATAATTTTTGTTTTATTATTATTATTTTAATATTATTTTGATCTATTTGTTCACTGATTTGAAAACTTTAACTTTATCATGTGTTTTCTTAAGAATTTTTCAATAAAAATAAACACTATAATTGTTACCAATTTTTAAAAAGTAGGAAGAAAATCTTTTATTTGGACGTGCATTTTATCTGGTGATTCTTTCTGCATTTTGAAAAATCTAATTCTCTAACTGTAATTTATAAAAAATTAAAATGTAAATAAACATTTATAATTTAATATACAAATAATAACAAATATTATAAAATTTACAATTATTATTAATAATGATAATTACAATTATTATTAATAATGATAATAATAATAATAAATGGTTGCTTACAATGGCGAACTTCCTTTGAATTGGTTACTAACAGCTAGTAAACACACAATTAGCATAATAACCAACCAACTAAATTATTGATAAAATGATTTTAATCAAAGACGAATTATTTTAAAGTTTTCTATTACGAGTAAGAAATAAATCGAATTTAAATTCATTATATTTTTAAGTATATGTGAAAATTTAAATTAAAATCAATCATTGTTTGAGTATACTGTTTAAACTGGTAAATTAATTTGTCAGGACTTAAAATAATTTAAATTAAATTGTTAGATTTAGATTACATTCAATAGTACTTTGAATAAAATTTCATATTAAATTAATCAAACTAAATTTAAACACATTAAAATAATTAAATAAAGTTGTTAATTTTGAAATAAATTTGTCGTATAAAATGATCCATACACAATATACACAATTCTAGATATTGAATTTGCAAATCTTGAACATGATTTTTGAGATTGCCTTTATGTATTAATTTCTTGCAACCTATATATATATATATATATATATATATATATATATATATATATATATATATATATATATATATATATATATATATATATATATATATATATATATATATATATACAACCAGGGAGCAATAATCAGTTATTAACCACTAAGCACTTACAACCCATCAGTTACAAACAAATACCAACCAACAGATACTACATACCAAGTACTGACAGAAAATAACATAAATTTCTCGTAATTCATTCGATTCTTCGTCAAATTCTAATTCTAAGATATCTAGGTTACATATGACATTTCCAAATTCTTTCATTATTTCTAGTATGATATTCTCATGTAGATATCTGGAATGTGTTGATCAAGGATTCATAATACAGATTATTAACATGATCAAAAATCAGTACAGAAAGGGAACTGATAGATAATAAATGCATGTAATTTATCCACTGTAAAGAATTATGTTTTTAGTTTTTGAATAAAATTGATTGATCTTCTTCATTGAAGTTAATTGTTTAGAAAATGGCACTCATTGGATGAAAAATTAATAAAAATTCAAATGACTGTGTTTCGGCCGATCTACTGTTATGATAATTTTTACTTGTGTCTGGATGTTAATTTATTATTAATCGCGCCTGTGTGAGTGTTTTTGATTTACACCTAACTGCGAAAGTTAACATTGTCTATAATATACGTTGGTGTGCACACCACCTGAGGTGATTCACCAATTATATGACAATGTTAACTTAATTTCATGTATTCTATCTTTCAAAAATCGTTTTAAGGTAAGTTTTTGAATTGAAGTAATTTTTAGGACTTGAATTTTGATTTTATATAATTATGAGATCATTATTCAAGTTCTTAAATATTACTGTTAGTCAGCATTTATAATATTGATAATATATATTACATTGATAATTAAATTTCAGGTGTTTTTTTTAGGAATTTTATGGTATTTTATTTTGAATTTTTTGGATTTATTTCGTAAAAATGTAAGTTATATATTTTTATAATTATAAATAAGTAAAGTAATCACCAAACATTTATATTTTTAAAGACATTTAGTAAAGAATGGATAAAATATTTTTTAAGTTTTTGTAATCTTCTTTCGAATTTTGTCTATTTCTGTAATTCTATGAAAATATTAATTTGTTAAAATAATTTATTAAAATTTACGATTTGCGATTTTTTTTTCCTGCAAATTCAAAGATGTCGCGAATAGAATTTCTGATATTAACAAGGACCAATTAGTGCAACTTATCGCAAGAATTAAAGAAAGCCCAAAATTTTCAATTCAGTTGGACGAAACAACGGATATTACTAAATTGGCTCAGTTGTTAGTATATGTCAGGTACGTTTATAAAGAAAACGTGGAGGAAGAATTGTTATTTTCTCGTCCTATGAAAGGCCATACTACAGGGAAAGACATATATTGTAAAGTTGACGAATTTTTAAAAACTGAAGGTTTAGAATGGAAAAATTGCTGTGGAATATGCACAGATGGTGCAAGAGCGATGACGGGCAAAAATATTGGTTTTAAATCATTTTTTCAAGCTGCTCCTTATGATCATATAACTTTTACTCACTGTCTTATTCACAGAGAGGACCTTGCATCAAAAAAATTAGCACCAGAATTGAACGATGTGCTTCAGAATGCTGTAAAGATTATAAATTTTATTAAGAGCCATGCCCTTAACAGTCGCTTATTTTCAAATCCCTGCAAGGATACGGATTCCAACTACACAACTTTATTATTACATGCAGAAGTAAGATGGTTGTCAAGAGGTCAAGGTTTAAGAAGATTATTGTTATTAAAGGATGAAATCGAAATATTTTTAACCGAACGAAAATGTGAACTTGCTGCTTTTTCAAAATGACTTATGGCTATCTAAGTTGTGTTATTTGTCAGATATCTTTGAGAAATTAAACGATCTCAACTTGTCTCTTCAAGGAAAAAATTGCGATATATTTACTTCTAATGATAAAATTGAAAGTTTTATTAAAAAGATCAACATTTGGAAAAGTAGGGTAGAAAAGAATTCGTTCGAAATGTTTTCCAGTCTCGACAATTTTATAATCGAGAAAAATCATTGTAAAACTATTATCGCAATAATTATTGTAGATCACTTAAAAACGCTAGAAACACAGTTCCGCACATATTTTATATTGAATATTGATTTCAGAAAGGTAGCTTGGATTCAAAAACCGTTTTGGACTGACTTGAGTGAGATTGATCACCTGCCACTTAAAGCACAAGAGGAATTTGCTGAGCTTTCGAGTGACTCAAACCTAAAACTACATTTTCCAAAAAAGCCCTTGACTGAATTCTGGATCGGAACTAGAACTGAATTTCCCACAATCGCTGATATGGCGTTAAATGTGCTTCTGCCATTCAACACCACATATTTATGTGAAGTTACTTTCTCAGCTTTAACACATATTAAATCCCAATATCGTTCATCGTTACAAAATGTTGAAGAGGTCTTACATCCAGCAGTGTCAAACATTCCACCAAGATTTAATTTGTTATGCAATAAAAAACAGGCACATCCATCTCATTAAATTTAATTTTAAATTTTTGTATGTTTCAAAACGAATTCTAAAACTATATTTTTTCATGTGTATTGTTACATAAAAAAATACTTATTTATCTTTCTGTTATATTTATATGGGGTCGCTAGGAAACTCGAAATCATAAATGGGGTCGTAAATGAAAAAAGTTTAAGAAGCCCTGTCTTATATGATTCATATTAACTTGAATTATAAGTATTTTTTTATTTACTGGATTATTAATAACTAGAATCTAAAGTTCTTTATTGTCCATTAATTACATTTTTATGTTATTTATTTAGTCTTGATTAATTTAAATTTTTTCAATGATTTAATCAATTTTTACAGAGTTAATGGTGCTTTGAGTTCAATTAATTTTTCATCCAATTTTTTACAAGTGAAGAAGATTTTCTTTTAAAGATCTATTTGTTAGTATCTAGTTGTAGGTATCTGGTTGTAAATATGTGTTCGTAAGTTACTGGTTGATGATACTAAGTTGTTAGTATCTTGTACTTGGTAGTTGGTACGGTGTTGTTAAATGTTACCCCTAAATTTACTTAATTTAACCATTTTTTTACTTAATTTAAACTTTGTTTACAAAATATATCCATTGATTAACTTATTTTAAAAATTTATTACTTAATTTACCTGTTTAACCAATAATTTTACGTGGTCATCTAGTTGTTAGTACTTGGTAGCTAATTGTAAGTACTTGGTAGCAGGTATCTTGTACTTGGTATCTAGTTAATAGTGCTTGGTATTTTGTACTTGGTTGTTAGTATCTGGTAGCAGGTTGTAAATATTTAGTACTTGGTTGATAATGCTTAGTACCTGGTTGTTGTTAGTACTTAGTTGTGGGCATGTGGTTGTAAGTACTTGGTATCTAGTTGTTAGCTGGTTGTTAGTACTTGGTATCATTTTGTAACTACTTAGTTGTTATTACTTGGCATCTAGTATTTGGTATCTAGTTGTTAGTTGGTTCTTAGTACTTGGTTGTTGAATTATTAATACTATTATTAACCTTAATTTACCTAATTAACTTAGACCTTAATATACTTTAATTTACTTATTTGAGCCCATTGATTACTTTAATTTAAAATTGAAGAGCATAATTTACGTAATTTAGCCCATAATTTACTGTAATTCAATTTTTAGTCACATAAGTTACTTTAATTTTAAAATTTGGACCTTAACTTAGCATGCTTTTTTTTATTGAAGACTGATATTTGTATTGAAATTCTCAGGACCAAGGAGACCCACCTTAATTTAATGCTTTTTTTGTGATAGTC
This sequence comes from Schmidtea polychroa, assembly GCA_959609185.1. Classification (NCBI taxonomy): domain Eukaryota; kingdom Metazoa; phylum Platyhelminthes; order Tricladida; family Dugesiidae; genus Schmidtea; species Schmidtea polychroa. The sequence continues at coordinate 27,285 of CAUHTR010001418.1, read as the reverse complement.
GGATTTTGTATTGAAATTTTCAGGATCAAGGTGACTCACCTTAAAAATACTTAGAAAAATCCATCCCCATTTTTGTATTGAAAATAACCTTAGAAATTAAATTACCATGCTTTTTAGTGAAGACCCGTTTTTTGTATTGAAAATCCCAGGACCAAGGAGACCCCCTCACTATAGTCGGCTACTAACTAACTACTGACAATAATAATAATAATGCTAACATTAATCGTTATACGAGTAATAATAATCCTTTTAATAACAAGAATAAGATTGTATGTGTCGTTATCGTCTATCAGGGTGGGTCAAGATGGTTATTATAATCGCAAGATTCTCATTGTAACATTGCTACTGAATTACAATTAAAGTTATATTAAAATCATTTTGTAGATTGAGGGTACGATCAAAGGTTTAAGGTAGCTACATTTATGAAATTATTATTACCTATTGACTATCAACTTGTATAAGTACTGTGAATGTAAGTGAGGTCACTAATTGCAGTTATGGTTATAAAAGCATCATCATTTTGCTATGTTTGGATTAAGATGGTCTTACTGAATTATTGTGGTATTTGTCTTTTTAAATAATAATATTCTTGGGTAAATAAGTTTATCATTATCAGCTTGATATTTAGTTTCATTATTCTTCACTTTTCTTTATTGGAAAAATATACGAGTAATATAAAACTTTTTTTTCTGTGTTAAAATATGTGTTTTCGCACCTTCGTTGACACCTGTGTGAAAGAAGACTTCAAGATATTTTGCTAATCAAGCTAAATAATAATTTTATAGAATTATTAAAAAATCTTTAAGACTTTATAATATTATTATTATTATTATTATTATAGAACTATATTTATGTTTTTTAATTTTAATATAAAATTTTAGCTTTTTTTGTTAAATAAATACTAAAAAAACTGAAATTTAAATTTGTTTTATTAAATCCAGAGCGATTTTTTTTAATGGAATGGGTCGGAGCAATTTTTTTGTTTAAAGGAGCGGAGCGGAACAGGAGCACTAACTAATGGAACGATCTCTGGAGCGGAGCGTTTTTAACCACCGCTCCAAATCCCTGCAATGTAGTAATATAATTTTGAGGAACTAACATCAATATTTTGTTAATCTCCATAATCCATACATAATTGTTATATACACTTAAAATATTTGTATTGCTAACTTCATTTGAAACCGTATCTTCTTCACCGTTCAATAGCTCTAACATTTATTTACAATCAATGTTTTCATTTCTCCACAATACTTACATTTCCTTGTAAGCAGTTTACATATATCAGTTTGGATTTTGCTTCTTTTACAATTTTACGTTCCGTTTTACATTGTGAGCAAAGTTCATTTTTGATCTGTGATAATCCGTCTGCATTTCCATGATCATATCCTTTCCGATAGTGTAACTCAAAATGCCCAATTATTTACCAATCGATGAAATCCACAACTGAAAACCGTTATCACAAAAAAAGAAGAGAAACAAACCAAGTAGACAAAATAGAGCCCGAAGACAACAAAACGGCGTGATAAATGGAAATGTCACCGAATCGATCGATCTAACAATGAACGACGTCATAAACTCACCATTTACTTTATTGACTGATCCATTCATTGGTGTTGATCTTGATGAATGTATGAACTTATATCTAACAGCTGTGTTATGATTTGTTGTGGTAAACGTTTTCATTTTATTGTATTGATTCAGTACAGATTGCAAACTCGTATAACATAACAAAACGAAGTGCAGATGATGAAAATCTCAATGAGATATTTTGTGAGTATAGCTGAGGAATGTAGAGATATAAAATATAAGACCTTCTATAGGAAGAGAGAATTGATTGGACATTAGCATTAATATAATGACCTTACTTATCCCTTAACCGTCGACCCCATTATGCAGTACCAATGTGATGATCAAACAAATTCTTCACGGTATAATGACGGAAACACTAATCAAAATGGTGTATGAGAATGAATAATTGTCAGGGACAACCCTATCCCTCCCGCCTAGCGGGCGTAACTAAGTAGAACCCTTTATGCCCATATAAGTTATTTATATATTTTCTTTTCAACTTACTCAATTTATTCGCTTATTTAGAACCCTAGCACGAATAAAGCGTCTCACAATTATTATGATTCATTACCAAGCCAAATATCTCAAGATCTCTTTAGTCTTTTAATTTTTTATTTAAAATAACTAAATTTTTTTAAACTGTGGTCATTTTATAAAATGTTTGAATGTGTACAATGCTTTTATTTGTGATAATCTTAACTATAAAAGTTAATAAAACCTCGTGTTAATAAAACATTAATAATAATTACAATTAATAAACAATGTTGGGATATTTAAATGTTTGTTGATGGAACTAAATCTTGATTTGACTCCGTATGTTCAGCAATCAAAGGAAAAAAACTCAAATCCCAACAAAATCTTTATTTCTAAATTGTCCAAATTAATTATATTATTACACCAATGGATAGATTATCAATTGGTATCACCCTCAAAATCAAAACACAATCTTGTTTATTTCTATAATCTGAATTAATCATATTCTCGTTCAATGTCTTTATTAAATTCGTTTAAATTAATAAATTTTCTTTTCGACGAACTATTAATCTGACAATCAGCTGGGTACCCATTGATTAATGGCTTGCTTTAAAATTCGATTAATTAATAAACTTGTTTTTGGGCGTCTGACCCTTTTAAATATCTCTAATCAATTTAAGATTACTTTATTTGTCTTTAAAATCTCATTTGTCACCGGTAAAAATTCCCTCCTCTCCAAAAGATATTGATTTTTACTTTTCAAATTTTTAATTAATTTTAATTGATTTTAATAATTCGTAAATTTTTTTAATATTTTATTTCGTATCTTTTGTATAAAAACCCCAACAATAATAATAATAATAATAAAACTAACCTGAAAATGTATTCATTTATATTCATTAATGCCAAAAAGTATCTAATATCAAAATATTTACTAGATCTGGTGAATGATGTCACTTTAAATAAAAAAAAACAGAAAAATTTCTTTCTATGTTAACTAATAAAATAATATTTTTCAATTAAGTTAAGAAACTGTTGACGCGTTAAAACATTCCATTTTGGCACTTTTAAATGAGCACTAACAGTTTGCCTAAATAAATCTGAATTCGAACTTGCAACAATGAGATCATTTGACAAGGAGGATGGGAAAATTTCAGGAGAAATATTTTCAATATTATATTGCACAGTCTGCATTTCAATTATCAGCTGTTTCAGCTTTCGACACCCTACAGACAACATAAAAAGAACGGTCAACGAATGAATTGAAATTCGTTCACCACCAATTACCAAACTGACTAAATTGGGACTAGAGCTTGAGATCCACAAGAGATCTTCATCGATGACATTACGCACTGATGAAGTTGAAGCTGAATTTACGATGAGAATTATTTCCGCAAGCGTATGATAGTATTGTTCAAGGCGACTCAAATCAAGCAATGAAATGTTGTTCGACGAGAAACCATATCTAGTAATTGGAGCTGGGCTTGGTTGATGAATTATGGAAATTGTTTCGAGATCAACAAATTCTGAAATATTATTAAAGATATTGTATTGATAGACTTTTAAATTCGGATTGAGATTGTTTACTAATTCCCAAACATACGAGGGAATAGGATCCAATGTTGCAAATTCTTCGGAAAAAAGTGTGAAACGAGTCTGAAAATGAAAAATATCGTTATTAGTATTTAGTTTAAAGTATTTTTCAATTGAAAAAAGTCAATATTCCTAAAAATATTAAAAAAAAACCATGGAAAACTTATTTCAACCATCCAACCATCAATTTAATTAGTGAGAAAGTAATTAACTGCGGAGAATCAATCACAAAGGTTTGAGAATAAAACAAATATCAGTGAATGACATTGTTAAAAAATTTCGTGACACTGGATATATTGAAAGAAGCATCAATCGTGATCATAAACCAGAAACTAAAACGGCAGCAATAGGAGAATTGATAGAAAGATGAGTGGAAGTATTGTATTATTGCCAATTGTGAAACTGTATTCATTCAGATGATTTTATTTACTATTTGTATATACAATATGAACAAAGACATTATTTGGCGCTAGGTTAAAGAAATTTCGGAGAAAGAAAACAAAATTAATATTCAGAAATGTGGTTTATTTTAAGATATTAAAGTCATAATATGCTTTTTGAATAGTTACAGTAAATCACGGAATGGTTTTTAAAGCCAAAGGTTCCCTGTATAAATGAAAGAGATCTGAAACCACAAAATTAAGGTCGAAAGCTGCTCAAGTTAACTCTAAAAGATACCGACCATGCCCAGAATGAAGCGTTTAAAAGTGCCGATAAAGAAGGCGGAATTAGATGTTACACCATTTTTTTGATATAATACTATCTTTCATAATCAAATATTAGACAAATATAATTACATTAATTTAAAGTCTTAGCGTCACCCACGATATATATATATATATATATATATATATATATATATATATATATATATATATATATATATATATATATATATATATATATATATATATATATAATATTTCTGTTAAGAGATTTTTAAACATTTTGTAAAAGGTAAACATGAAATGTTTTGAAATCATTTATTTAAATATTAATTCAAAAATTAATACTAAATATGATTCAAATTAATTTAAAATTGATAATATTTCATTTATTTTTATTCTGATAAAAGATCAAATATTAATTCTATGCAATAAAATTTCCGGCTTTGTCTTTATAAAGGGTTATAGTAATAATAATAATAATAATAATAATAATAATAATAATAATAATAATAATAATAATAATAATAATAATAATAATATTAAAAATAATAATAATAATAAAAATAATAATAATAATAATAATAATAATAATAATAATAATAATAATAAAAATAATAATCATAATACTAATAATAATAATAGTTTTTTAGTCGGAATGAAATTTAATGAAATATAAAAAAAAGAAAACAGATCAAAGGTAATCAAAAATTTTACTATTCTATAGAAGTTGATAAATTATTTCACACACCTAGAAAAGAATTATGACGTACTTTATATATTAAGTATTGTATATTTTTTATTTTTATTTTATTAATTTTCATGAATATCTTAATTTTTTCGCGTGTTACAATTTCTTTTTTTTTATAATTTGCTTTTGAATCGGTTATTACACATCTTTATAAAAAATGACATAATAATAAATATATTACCTAATGAACATGCGATAATATGTTGAATATGAACTGGTTAATAAAACAGAGTTGATTTAATTACACAAGAATTACAAATATTTAAATAAAATTGTTAGAATTACAATTAAAGGAAAAATATTTAAAAATATATATTTTTTTCATTTACATATAAATTTCTACAATTATGAGATGAGTTCTTTACACTTTAATTTCCTATAATAAACAAAGTTAAAAACCAAATCATAATTCGAGTATCCCCTAGTAGCAGATTAGATAATAAGAAAACGGGCCTCAAAAGATTTCCCCTTAGAAATGCATACTAAAAATACAAATGAAGAGTGCAATATTTTTCACAGAACCTTTCTAAAGAACTAGATTAAATAACCCGTCAAGTTTGGACAAGATTAATAATTAGTAAAATCACATTTTAATTTCACAATTTCAAGTAGTTTTTCATTCAAATTTATTTTTCAATTTCAATTTTAATTTTATTAATACTTTTAAAATAAGGTCAATAATCGATTAAAATAAAAAATTAATTAATCAAATTATTGGCAAAAAATAATCAATATAAAAATAAGTTTCAAACTAATAAAAAAGGTTAACGAAAAAATTAATTAATTTTAAATTAATTTATATCCGACCTACAAAGTAGGAGAATTAATCGAAAAAGCTTATAATAAATAATAAAAAAAATATCAATTCAAATATTAATTAAAAATAAATATATCAAAAACGCAAAATATAAAAACAAACTAATACGTAAATAAAAATATTAACCACAAAATTAATGGACAAAAATCACTTGAAAAAGGCAGTGCCGAAAATTTGCGAATATCAAAAAAAAACATCGATATCTTTACTGATTCATAGTCAAAAAATTTGTAATAAATACAATGTCAATTGAAAAGAAATCAAATGTGGAAATTGATAAAAGTTCTTTTAATGAACAAAAGCAATTAAATATTAAACTAATTTATACATTAATTCAAAATCAGAAACATTAAAAAAAACAAACAAAAATCAATTAAAATATTAATTTAAATTTAATTAATAAATAAAGTAATAACAATCCAATAAAAATTAAACAAATTAAAAATTAATACATGAAAAAAATTATAACAAAATTATAACAACTAATATAACAATTTATAAATATTAAATCAATGAAAATATTAATTCTAAAAAAAATAAACGCTAAATAGAAAAATTAATTAATAAGTAAATAAAAATATTATCAAAAAAGTTAATATAAATAATAACCATAATGTAAATTAAATTTTAAAAATTAAATATAAAACTAATTTATATATTCATTAAAAATCAAAATTATTAATAACAAACAAAAATCAATTAAAATATTATGAAATCAAGATTTTTATAAAAAATTTTAAAAAATTCAAAAAATATAAAAAAAATAAATTCAATAAAAATTTAATTTTATTTAAATCAATGAAAATAATTATTCGAAAAAATATAAATAATAAAAATAAACCAAAATACAATAAAAATTAAGTAAAAATTAATCAATCAAAAAATATAACAATTAAAATAAATAATATAAAAAATAATATCAATACAAATTAAGTCAAAATATTATATAATAAAAATTTCACCTGAGTCAGAGTCAAAGTGCTAATTTTCGTTTCCTGGATCACATTAATAAGTAGATCTGAACAGATCTGAAAGGGTGACAATTCCAATTCTGTCAGATTCGAAAAATTGACAACTTCATATTCGAGAGTTAAATTTTTTGAAATGTCAACCAAACTCAATTTTAACAGCGATTCTCTGTTATTCTTTACAAATCCATCTAATAGCCCAATTCGATCTTCCGAAGTCAACAGGAGACCTTTTAATCGGAGTGATTTCAATTGTGAAAGAATGTCCAGTAGTTTCCTAATGCTACTCAGCAGAGTTCCCCCGGTTCCATATGTTGATCCATTTTCAATCTGGTTGGCGAACTCAAAACTAAAATTTTCCAATTTGCTGCGATAGTCACAGAGGGGATTAATTTCCTCGTCGATTCGATACTTTTTATATTGATTAACGTAATAATCCGACATGACATTGAGAGCTCGATTTAAAATGAAAAAATTTGAAGTCGGTGGTATAAATAAATTCTGAAAACTAAATCCAATATTTCTGAAGCATTTTGATAGGTTGTAAGTAGCGGTATCATAATAAATTCGAGTGGTATATTTTTCTAAATACGATGGAGGAATGTATGTTAATTCTTTCCATAAACGTGGACTGTAAAATGTTTGATTCCATAGAATACATGTACAAGAAGCAGACAATCTGTCCCGCCATGGTAAATATGAAAATATTTGTTCTAAAATGAGATCTGGTAAAAATTTCCAATCGAGAATTTCTATAAATTATGAAGAAAAAATTCATAATGTATATTTCATGAAGATTACCTGGTATCATTTCTTTTTATGATTTACATTATATTTCTTGCAAAATGTAAAATTAAGTCAGTCAAATAGTTAATAAGTTCTTATTTCAAAAGTGAAATTATTTACAGAAATAATTTTGATATATTTAAACAAGTCACATTGAAATATTATATATATTATGTGTAAGAAAATTCGAAAATAAATATATTAAACTAATTAAAATGTTGAATAAAATAATTAATGGTTATAATAATTATATTTAAAAAATATTAGAACTACAATAATTAGAACATTTCTTTAATTTTTTACGCTGTAAGTATATTTCATTTACAATTTTTCGATAATTAGAACTAACTCTTACAGATTCAAATTACTTAGAACTAAAAAGTAATGGATTAAATACATACTAATATTCCCAAGTTCTTTATATGAGATTCAGTTTTTGCCTTCATAATTTAAGTAATTCAATTTAAATAATAAATAAATATATATTATTAAAAAATTAATTTGTTGTAAAAAATGTTTCCGAGAAAAAATAAATTCAGAAATATTAAATGTTTTAAAATGTAAAAGTTCTCAACATTCACATTATTATCAATATCAAAATGTGTCTTTTGAGTTAATTTTACTGATTACAAAAATACAATTAAATTTTTGCTGAAGTCTCAAATTAGAAAAATGGCAATTCCTCTACACTTATTTTGAATTCTTTCAAATGATTTAAATTTAAATATAATTACTATCCATGTCACTTTACTTATTATTGCAATACTTCTTTACACTACCAAAAGATCCCTTGATAAATAAATTCCAAGAATAAAGGTTTGAAAATATGCTTTTTCTATCTGTAAAACGCTTAATAGCAATGAGACAAGAACAAAGTAGAATTGAAAATAAAGTTGTCTTTTTAATGACAATTGTATAATAATAAATGTATATAAAAATCACTTGAAAAAGGCTGGGCCGAAAATTCGTTAACATAAAACAACATCAATATCTCTTTTTTAATATAACTTTTTAATAAATACAATGTCAATTGAAAAGAAATCAGAGGTTTATTATGCTAAGAAGTTCTTATAATAAATGTATAATTGCTCATGATGGTGACGTCACCTATTTCTACAGAAGTGTGAAAAACCAAGAGAGCCAATCCCAATTATGTACAAAAAAAGTAAACGGGAGTGTGAATATGACAACAATAAATTTAGTCACACCCGATAAACGGGAAGTTCCTGAGACGAGGAATCCCTTGTTATTGGACCTTGGTTTTGAGGTGGATAAATATTTGGTATTATAGTTCCTTTCCTGTTCTTCTCTAGTTAACTTTACTTTCGACTGACGATTTTCTGTGTTAGCGTTAAATTAATTAAATTTTTATGTAAAAACAAATTTATCTTTTATTATATTATCCTTTATGAGTGATGACCTAAAGTCTGAAAATGCATAAGAATGATGTAAAATGGTAAAATAATTCCCACTTGTGGGATGATCAATGTTATTGTAGTCAAGGGGAGGGAGTTAGAAAGTAATCATGAGTGTAATGTAGTAGAGTTAAGACGTAAATCTTTCTGAGGACCGTCAAGGATAATGTAGCAGTTCAAGATAGGCACTCATATACTCTGCCACATAATACAGTAACAACGTGATGACCGAGACCAGCGCCATTGTACAGGGCTCACGGATAGCGGATAGTTTCATGGTCTTATCTTTCATCATGGGTGCCATGAAGATGCAAATAGTCATTTGACATAGTGGGTCAGTCGCTACATGACGCAACTTATACTAGAAATTACTATTAAGTCTATACCAACTATACCAACTAGGGATTGTAAATTTACCGATTTTTTCATTTACCGGTTAATCGGTAAATGAAAATAAATTACCGGTTTATCGGGAAATTACCGGGAAATTTTTTTTCTACAAGATTAAATAAAGTTGACAAAAAAACAAGTTTAAATTTCCATTTCACGATTTTTATTTCAAAAATATAAAATATGAAAAATATAAATATTAATGTATTATTATAAATCTAAACAAACTATAATAATATTTAAGAAACAATTAAAAATAAAGTTAAAAAATTATTAATGACACAAAAATAGCTTTATTAACTAATAGTTTTCTATTTATTAACATTTTTTAAAAAATAGCTCCTAAAAAAACTTAAATTATTTAGAGTGCTATCCACTAATTTTGTTCTTATTTTTGTACAAAATTATCCAGAGCACGAGAATACCCTTTCTGAATCAACACTTGTTGGACGAATTGTCATCAAATAATCATATACCATTTGAATGTACTTTCCTCGTATTTTCTCTTGGCGGAAGTACTCCAATTCTTTTTTCACAATATATTACCAATTTTTTTTGTTTTTTTGTTGTGGAACTGATCCTTCCTGGCATTCTGTTTTTTGTTTTATCAGATCGTATAATTTCTGCTTCATAGGCATTTCTACATTAACTGTAGAAGTGTCAATATTTTTATTACCTGACTCTAAACTGGTATCCAAATCAGAATGATTTAACTGAATCTGACTATTAACAACAATAATCGAAAGTATTTCCACAATACCTTTGATTATTGTTGCTTTATTGGTGATATGACAAATATCGTAGTTTTTATGATTCTAAAAAATCAAATTAGAGTCTGTCAAATATTGCAGAATATCTGAATAGATATTCCTTCTCTCCTTTATGCTGCATATTAAGGCTTTTTTTAATTCAGTACTTAAAAAATTATTTTGATTAGATAATTCATCCAACATAAAATTTAACGTTACATCGGCCACATATAAATTAGTATTTACTTTAGATAGGGTTTCCACAGCTAGCTTGATGGGTTGTAAACTTGAATATATGTGACAGTCATTGAAATCAAACTCCAATTTTAAATCAATCATACTTTATCGGAATGCATCTTTAAGTAATAAAAATCTCTCCAACATATTTAATAAATTATTCCACCTGGTTTTACAATCTAAAATAAAACAAAGCTCTTTCCCAATGATTACTTTTACATATTTTTGTAATAAATTATTTTTGGTTGTCGATTTTCTATAAATTCTTACTATCTGACCGTATTTTTGTTATTAAACAATTTATTTCAGCCTTTTAATCATTTATTTAGTCACGTCCGCAACAGATGAGATTAATAAAAATATATCACTTTTGTATTTATCTTCCTTTCAAGTATCCACAAGCTGAGATTTCAAGTGAAGTGGAACTTTTTTTCTCTTCTTTCATGCTAAAACATAAAACATCAGATTCCAACTGGGAATTTAAAATATTTACTGTAACTTTGTCCCTTTAGACCTTTTAGGTATTTAAAAATACGATATTTTACACATAGAAATTTCTAGCAAGGATTTTTAATTTACTGAATTTATCGAGTGTTTTTTTGCAAATTTACCGGTAAACCGATGTACTGGTATACAATCCCTAATACCAACAATTGTAAAAACTTAGTTTTTGTAGTGCGGGCTTTTTCCAATACTGGATTCTTTTATGCTTTTCACTTAAAAAGTTATTTTTGAAAAGAAGAACTTACTAGAAAAAATATATCAATTTAAAGCAATATCAATTTAAAAGCAATTTAGCTGAAATTTGCCGTTATTTTAAAGATGTCCAAATTGCAATTTTTGACTTTCAACAAAGTAATGAAAACAATGTTACTATATTAAAAGAAATATCAATTAGATTGCTAATAATAATAATAATAATAATAGTAATAATAATAAATAATAATAATAATAATAATAATAATAATAATAATAATAATAATAATAATAATAATAATAATAATAATAATAATAATAATAAAAACAAGTAAATGATAAAATAAAACTTCGCTGGAGAATATATATTATTTTAAATGAAAAAATTTTATTTATATTCTGCAGCGAAGGCTTATATTATCATTTACTTGTTTAACATTTTATTTGAAGCTGCTACCAAAAGATCATCATTTAATAATAATAAATAATAATAAATTCAGGTTCATTGAAAGATAATTCATATGAATTGGCATCCTCCTAAAGTGAGAAATAAAACTGCTGATAAAATATTCAGTAGTACATCTGACTCATTGGGCCATCTCATTATTAAAAGAGCAGAAACCGCAATAATAGAAATAATAGAAATAATATAATAATATAATAATAAGAATGGATGGACAATCAAAGAAGAAAAGTGAGAATCGAAACGAAGCTAATTTGATTATTAAGGCAATTATTTGAATTTTTGCAAAATTTCACAATCGACATCGGGGAATTCTATCATATCATTAGTGAAATAATTATTTTCCATTTTGTTTTTGTTTTTTTTGTCAATTCCACCGATCACTGAATTTGGGAAAAATATTTTTCTTGTGCCAATTTCTCAATACCAGATGGATTCAAAATAGGATTTGTAATTCATGTTTGTCTCGACAGGATTCGCTTCGGATGAGGCTGGCAGCCAATTTCCACATGTTCAACATCACAGAAATATAAATAAAATAGGAGACCATTAACAAAATTTTATTGATTTTAAATTTCAAGAATTTTCCTAATTAACTTATTACTTTCACCCGCGGAATGATCGGATGAATTTTAATTGATTTTTGGGAAAACTTTTAAAAATAACTTTTTTAAATGGTGAATTTGGTTATTTATACTGAAAAATGATTGATAAAAAATTGGTTAAATGATTTTTTGATAATATTACGAATAATAAAAGATAATAATAAAAATTAATAATAATAATATAATAATAATAATAATAATAATAATAATAATAATAATAATAATAATAATAATAATAATAATAATAATAATAATAATAATAATAATAATAATAATATTAATGACAAAAGATTTTTCAACTATGAAATATTTTCATGTTCTCACAGTTTCAGCTGATCCTAATATGCATGAATTATCAGTAAGATGATCAAGTCCATTATGTAGAGAATCATGTTAGCAAACTGGTGACATCAGGAAAAACTGAAGACCTCACTACCATAACATTTTAAACTTAAAATATTCTAAAAATTTATTATTATTAAAGTTTTATTAAAATCTATATGCAGTAAATTCTCAACAAATGTTCATAAGTGACTCTTATTCTTTAATATTAAATTTTTAAGAACCCCATTTTTTGAAGATTTTTTTTAATACCTTTTTTAATAGTAGACGTATTAGTTCAATTACAATGTCTTTCTGTTGTTAAACTTCCTGTCTTTAACCAAAAATTCATTGATAGTTTTTGAATAATATTCAAATTTTGTATTAAGAAAAACAATTTAGTTAAAATGTTCTATTTTTAACGCAAATTTATATAATTAATGTTTCCAACATTATCTAGGCCTAATGTTATGTGAAAAATTTACAAATAGTTTCGATTCAAATTCGATTAAATTTTAATGATTAAAACAACACAGACTTTATTGGGGGAATTAGGTAATATGTTGAATACTTAACAAAAGTTAAAGATCTTAAAAAATCTTTTAATCAGATTTGTGAGTAATATTTATCAACACATTCCACCGACTTCGCGATCTTGGCAAAGGTCGATATACTAATGGTAATTGGCCATTCCAGGTTTTAGAGAAATAATTAGTAGGTAGATAGTAGCCCGCTGCAGCAATGACCCCCCCCCCCGGGGGGGGGGTCTGCTGCACGATTTTTTTTGCTGCAACGATTTTTTTTGCTGCAACTTTTGATTACGCCAATTATTCAGACTATAGTGAGGGGGTCTCGATGGTCCTGGGATTTTCAATACAAAAAAAAATTTTTCAATACAAAAACGTTGGTCCTGGGATTTTCAATACAAAAAAATTTTTTCAATACAAAAATCCGACTACCACTAAAAAAGCCAAGGATTTTTCACACTATAGTGAGGGGGTCTCGATGGTCCTGGGATTTTCAATACAAAAAAAATTTTTTCAATACAAAAATCCGACTACCACTAAAAAAGCATGGATTTTTCACACTATAGTGAGGGGGTCTCGATGGTCCTGGGATTTTCAATACAAAAAAAATTTTTCTATACAAAAACGATGGTCCTGGGATTTTCAATACAAAAAAATTTTTTCTATACAAAAATGATGGTCCTGGGATTTTCAATACAAAAAAATTTTTTCTATACAAAAACGATGGTCCTGGGATTTTCAATACAAAAAAGGTGGTCTACACTAAAAAAGAGTGGTAATTTAAGGTCAGGATATTTTCAATACAAATAGGTGGTCTACACTAAAAAAGCATGGTAATTTAAGGTGTCAGGATATTTTCAATACAAAAAGGTGGTCTACACTAAAAAAGCGTGGTAAATTTTTAAAATAAAGTAAATAATGGGTCTAAAAATTAAATTACAGTAAATTATGGTTCAAATTTTTGAATTACAGTAAATAATGGTCCAAATTTTTGAATTACAGTAAATAATGGTTCTAAAAAATTAAATTACAGTAAATTATGGTTCTAAAAAATTAAATTACAGTAAATTATGGTTCTTAAAAATTAAATTACAGTAAATAATGGTCCAAATTTTTCAATTACAGTAAATTATGGTTCTAAAAAATTAAATTAAAGTAAATTAAGGTTCTAAAAAATTAAATTACAGTAAATTATGGTTCTTAAAAATTAAATTACAGTAAATAATGGTCCAAATTTTTCAATTACAGTTAATTATGGTTCTAAAAAATTAAATTAAAGTAAATTAAGGTTCAAATTTTTCAATTAAAGTAAATAATGGTCAAATTTTTTGAATTAAAGTAAATTATGGTTCAAATTTTTAAATTAAAGTAATGAATGGGCTCAAATAACTAAATTAAGGTTCTAAAAAATTAAATTAAAGTTAATTGAGGTCCAAATTTTAAAATTAAGTAATCAATGGTCAAAAATTTTAAATTAAAGTAATAATTTTTAAATAAGTAATGTAATAAGTAAATTAAAGTAGATTTTAAAATTTATTAACAAAAAGTTGAAATAATAGAAGGTGTTTGAGAATTGAAATTTTTTAATGAAAATTTTTATGAAATAATTTTTTAAGTATTTTTAATAGAAATTTTTATGGAATAATTTTTTAAGTTAATTTTTAATGGAAATTTTTATGAAATATTTTTCAATGATAATTTTAGATGGAAATTTTTAAGATAATTTTTAATGATAATTTTAGATGGAAATTTTTAAGACAATTTTTAATGAAAATTTCTATGAAATATTTTTCAAAAAAACAATTTTAATAATAATTCAACAACAAACCAACAACTTAGTACCAACAACCAGTAACTTATGAACATGTATTAACAATCAGATACCTACAACTAGTTACTAACAACCTGCTACCAAGTACTTACAATCAGTTACCTGCTACCAACTACTCACAGCCCACAACAACCAGCTAAACAACTAAATACCAACTACTCACAACCACCATCAACAGGTTACTAAGCCTTAATTACCAACTACTTAGTACCTACAACTAGTACTAACAACCAGTTACCTGATACCAAGTACTTACAACTAGTTACTAACAACCAGATACCTACAACTAGTTACTACAACCAACTAGGTACCAAGTACTAACAACTACTACCACCTACCAAGTACTAACACCCAACAACAACCACCAACTAAGCATCATCAACCAACTACTAAGTACTACAACCACCTACCAACTACTAACAACTAAAAAAAAACAACTGACAACTAGCTACAACCTACCAAGTACATACAACCACAACAACCAGCTACAACCTACCAACTACTAACAACCGACAACAACCCATTAACTAGCTACTAAGTACTATCAATCCACAACAACTACTAGATACTAACAACCAATTACCAGATACCAAGTACCAACTACTAACAACCAGGTACTAAGCATTATCAACCAAGTACAAGATACCTAGTACTAAGCACTGTCACTAGATACCAAACACTTACAACTAGATGACCACGTGAAATTATTGGTTAAATAGGTAAATTAATGTTTAATTTTTAAATTAACTAATCAATGATCTAAAATATTAAGTTAAAGTCAATTTAGGATGAAAGATTTCTGGGATTTTCATATTAATTTTAGATGCAAATCTTCGTCAATTAATCACTGACCACATCAAATTATTAGTTAAATATGAAAATAATGGTTATAATTAGTTGTTTAGTAAATTATGGCGTAAAATATTAAGTAATAAAGGATAAATAGGTAAATTAAGGATAAGTAAATTAAAGTTAAAAATTTTAAATAAGTAAATTAAGGTTCAAATTTAAAATTAAGTAACCAATGGTTCAAATTTTTAATTAAAGCTAAATAAGTAAATTAAAGTAATAATTTTTAAATAAGTAATGTAATAAGTAAATTTAAACTAAGATTTTTAAATTTATTATCAAAAGATGAATAACCACCAACTTTTTTGAGAAATGTATTTTAATGAAAATTTAAATGGAAATTTTTTTTTAAATGTAAATTTTTCCAAAGTTAAATGAAAATTTTAATGGAATAATAATAATAATAATAATAATAATAATAATAATAATAATAATAATAATAATAATAATAATAATAATAATAATTCAACAGTTCCCAACAATCGGTTACTAAATATTTTTAACTAGGTGCTAACAAATAAATACTTTCAACATGATACCACGTATTAACTAACTCTCAAACAATCAGATACTTACAACTAACTACTTACAATCAACTAATATTCTTCATTGTATTTATTGAATAGTTTTTAAATGAAATTAATTTTTATCTATCTTCAAAAATATGTTTAATTACAATCAATAGAAAACCTTTTCAAATTTAACAAAAATGTTGATTTTCATCAAAAAACCACAACTTAATCACTTTAAAACACTACGTGAAATTCAAAATAATTTAAATTACAATGAAGACTAATGAATTCTAATTTACAAAACATTCTTCTTTTTAATTGATAACTTATTATTGCAACGTAAAATCGCATTCAATAAATACTTATTGTTGATCAGTTTTTATTATATATACTCTGAGTTTATCCGACAGGATGTTTTGACCCCCTAAGGGTACAGGTCGTAAGGGTACTGGTCGTAAGGGTACTGGTCGTAAGGGTATTGGTAACACTCAACCCCCACCTACCCATGTACTAACAACTAAGTACTAACAACCAGGTCTCAAACACTAAATACTAAACACTTACAACCCACAACAACCAGTTACTAAGCATTATCAACCTACAACTATATAACAACACTGTACCAGCTACCAAATACAAGATACCAAGTACCAACAATCAACTAACCACACATAAAAATAATAGCAATTAAATACAAAATATTCTTCATCACATACACTATCTTCTTATCAAAATCTAAAAAGTCAATCAGATACCAACTACCAAGTACCAAGTACTAACAACCAACTACCTACAACCACAACTATGTACTAACAAATTGATCTTTAAAAGAAAAATACTCATCACTTGAAAATTAGATGGAAAATTAATTGAACTCAAGACATCAATAACTTGGTAAAAATTGATTAAATAATTGCAAAAATTTAAATTTACTCAAAATAAAATCATAAAAATTTAATTAATAGACAAGAAAGAATTCTATTCATTAATCATCCAGTAAATAAAAAAATACTGATCATTCAAGTTGAATCAACTAAGATAATAAATTAATAAGATAATTTAGTAGATAATTGATTTAGATTGAATAAATTAATTGAAATAAAATTAATTTTATTATTTTTTTTAAAAATAATACATGTACTCAAATTGATTGACTGAATGCTCAAAATATTCAAAAATCAGTATAAATTCATTAAAATTATCAATGTCATCAATCTACAATAAAAATAATTATCATAAATTCCAAGAGACTAGAAACCTAACAACACAGTAAAATTCATTCAAATGACAATAATTGGTATATCCAAGTGAATTCTCCAATAAAATCATCTAAAAAGAATCATTTCCCTAAATATATCAATATTTAAAGATTTGGTATCTTATCGATAAGTACTTGTTAAGATCATATATTCACCTCAAACTAACAAGATTCCTTAAAATCTCTTAAATGACTATATTTCTACCCTTAATCAATATTATTACAAATAATTCAATAAAATCATCTAAAAAGCATCAAATTTCCCAAAAATAACTCTATCTTTAAAGATTAGTATTTTATCGATAAATATCCTTAAAAGGTTATATGTTTACCTCAGACTAATAAGATTCCTTAAAATCTCCTTTAAATGACTATAATTCTAATACTTATTCCTATTATCACGAATATTTCCCTATAAAACATGTAAAATCATTAACCCTAAATAATTTATAAAATCTAATGATAAAACCGGTTATAATTAAATTTTTGTTAATCACTGTACTCGAAATTTAAAATAAATATTGCTTGAAATTTGACTGTACAATATAACTGAGTAGTTGCATAGAAAGATTAAATTTATCCATATTTCTTCAAATGATCATTTTTACCGATATCCAACCGATTTAATTACTAATTAAAATCACCCGATAGATTTCTCCCAATAAAGATCAATTTTCTTTAGTCGACGTTTTAAATCAATATTTCCAACTTTTGTCGTTGTCCGTCTAAATAAAGATAAAAAATAATTTAAAGTTGATATCAATCCCAATTATCTGTAAAGTTTTCATTGTCAAAACCAAGTAAATAGATCATTATCCCTACTTAATAAAACATTGTTCTAAAACATAAATCTAAATTAATTTACTGTGCATTAATCACAACCTAATAAAACAATATAATTATTATTGATTCATAACTAATGTATTGCAATTTCCCTTAAAACATTGATATTTTGCCAACATCACCATTAAAAAAATCATATATTCCCATCTAACCCATCCTTAATTAAAATTTAACCAACTATATCCCCTCAAAAGATCATATTTTCCCACCTTATTCGATCCCTCATTAAATCTAACCGACAATATCCCATCTTAACCGATCTCTCACCAAATATTTCTACCCTTTTAAACATCTAACCAAATATATCCTTCAATTCTACCCACTTGAATCCTCCTTTAATTCATTCAGTCTTAAAATCCTTAGAGAGAATTCTTCAAAAAATATGACTTTTAATTAACTGTTAAAGACACCAGACATTCTTCTATTGAAATAATTTAGTAGCTAAATAATAAGAGCCCACTAAAAGGTCAAAATTCACTAAAATTTTCTACAAATATTCACCATCAAATACCTAACTGGAGATGATACATATATTAATTGATGATAATTCTTCAGCTATTCAACCAATCATTTTCAAGCAGTAACAGCAAACTAAATTTCTGTATATCCTACAATAATTATCAAGTAAATTTAAAGTCCTTGATAAGGTTAACTGTTTCTTAGCTTATGTTTTTTAAAGTTCATCAAAGTGTGTAAATATTCTTAGAAAATATTGAAAATTATTTATTCAAATACATTACAAAGTTATCATCAAAATCACTTAATTATTAACCTAATTGTCATGAAATTAATTTTTATTTAAAAACTATTCAATAAAATACAACTAATTATCAAGAAATTAATTAAATTTATCAATTAAATTTATCAGTCAACATGAAATTCTTAGAAAATTATTCAATATCCTCATAAAAATTTATCCACTTGATTATTGTAAAAACTCTAATTATTAACATTGAAAATAAATTTTATTTAAAATTAAAAAACCAATCAATAAAAATACATTCAATTATCAAGAAATTAATTAAATTTACCTTAGAATTAGCATTAAATTACAGAAATTCACAAAAATGATAAAAATCACAAAAATGATAAAAATTCACAAAAATAATAGAAATTCATGAAAATGATAGATATCCACGAAAAATTACGGAAATTCATGAAAATATTGAAATTCACAAGAAACGATAAAAATTCACAAAAATGATAGAAATTCATAAAAATGATAGAAATTTACTTGAATAAAACCATCAACTCTAAAAATTATGAATACCTTAAACATCATATTTGTCTAAATAATCATTCAACTAAAAGCATTAAATACCTTTACGACTAATACACTTACGACATGTTGAATGTGAGTAGTACCCTTGTGAGCAATACCCATAGGGGACAGAATATTTTGTCGGATAAACTCAGAGTATATATTAATTAACTCATTCAAATTTATCATTGAATTAGTAAAATTATCATAAATTTCGATAAAAATTCTAATGTGGTAAGCAATGAAAAGAGAAATATTCTTTAAACTTTGATAACAATGAAGGTGGTAAGAATCATTAAAGTGAGAAATTATTCATTACTCGATTCAAATGGATGAAAATAATTGGTAGAATAATTTATTATTGGCATAGATAAGAAAAAAGGTTGATAAGAATGGAAATATATTAATTGAATTTATTTAAAATTATTTCATAAAATTCATAAAAAAAACTTTTAAAAGAAATATTTGTGGAGATGTTTTTAGGTGAAAATTAATCAAAATCGGCGGAATATAATTGATTAAATATCGAGGATGGGGGGTTATAATTAATGGAAAATCAATGGGATACAAATGATTAAATAGTGGAAAATCCGGGAATATAAGTGATTAATTAATGGAATATTGAGAATCGGAGGAATATCAATGAGAAGGATATATAATTTAAACTAGTTTATTACATAACAAGCCGCGACTAGTTTATTACATAACAAGCCGTGAATGGTATTTTACCAACATTTTTAAAGTAATGTTATTTAATTTTAATTTTATTTTTAAATTGTACATATTTTGAATATCATTCTATTGTTTAATTTCGATAATAAGTATAAAAAGTCTATAATGATTAATAAATTAATATCTTGTTAACATTTACCAGAGAATTTAAAAAACTTTACTTAAAATTTAGTGAAGTATTTAATTTTGATTGTACTTTATAAGACATATATTTGAGTTTTAACTTATTTTGATTGAAGTATCACATTCAATATTATGATGATTTTTTCTTTTCTAAATTGAAATATTTTAGTGTAAAATAGTTAATTTGATAATAAATAGAATACAATATTAAGGACTTTTTGAAAAAAAAGTTACTTTCTACTGCCTAATCAATAAGTTTAAAAAGTTTAGAACTGTTAATAAATCAATTTCTTATTCGCATTTACATATAAATTTTTTTTATTTTAAATTAAAGTATTAAATTGATGATTTAATTTTAATTGTATTTGAATGATACATTTACTTTGATTGAAAGGAGTAATATAATTCATATTATGATATTTGTTTTCGAAATATTTAGTGTAGAATAGTAAATTTAATAATATATAGCTATTATTACAAGTACTTATACAAAAAAACACTTTTTATTTCTAATGTTTTATTCCATCAATAAGTTTAAAAGTATGTAACTGGTAATAGATTATTTCTTATTTACATTATTCGAGAATTTGAAAAACTTATAAAATTTATATTTTTTAAAATTTAATTTTGATTGTATTTTCTAAGACTTATATTTTGAATATTTAACTTATTTTGAATGAAAAGGGTAATATATATATATTATTATTCTTTTATGATAATTGTTTTTGAAATACATAATGCAAATTAAACATTTTAGTAATAATTTGCTATTATTTTAGAATTTATTTTAGTCAAAAATTAAAAAAAAAGATCTAATCAATAATTCTCAATAAATTATCATTCACGGCTTGTTATGTAATAAACTAGTCGCGGCTTGTTATGTAATAAACTAGTTTAAATTATATATCCTTCTCATTGATATTCCTCCGATTCTCAATATTCCATTAATTAATCACTTATATTCCCGGATTTTCCACTATTTAATCATTTGTATCCCATTGATTTTTCCATTAATTATAACCCCCATCCTCGATATTTAATCAATTATATTCCGCCGATTTTGATTATTTTCATTCACCTAAACATCTCCACAAATATTTCTTTTAAAAGTTTTTTTTTTATGAATTTTATGAAATAATTTTAAATAAATTCAATTAATATATTTCCATTCTTATCAACCTTTTTTCTTATCTATGCCAATTAATAAATTATTCTACCAATTATTTTCATCCATTTGAATCGAGTAATGAATAATTTCTCACTTTAATGATTCTTACCACCTTCATTGTTATCAAAGTTTAAAGAATATTTCTCTTTTCATTGCTTACCACATTAGAATTTTTATCGAATTTATGATAATTTTACTAATTCAATGATAAATTTGAATGAGTTTAATTAATATATACTCTGATTTTATCCGACAAAATATTCTGTCCCCCTATGGGTATTGCTCACAAGGGTACTACTCACATTCAACATGTCGTAAGTGTATTAGTCGTAAAGGTATTTAATGCTTTTAGTTGAATGATTATTTAGACAAATATGATGTTTAAGGTATTCATAATTTTTAGAGTTGATGGTTTTATTCAAGTAAATTTCTATCATTTTTATGAATTTCTATCATTTTTGTGAATTTTTTATCGTTTCTTGTGAATTTCTAATATTTTCATGAATTTCCGTAATTTTTTCGTGGATATCTATATTTTCATGAATTTCTATTATTTTTGTGAATTTTTATCATTTTTGTGAATTTTTATCATTTTTGTGAATTTCTGTAATTTAATGCTAATTCTAAGGTAAATTTAATTAATTTCTTGATAATTGAATGTATTTTTATTGATTGGTTTTTTAATTTTAAATAAAATTTATTTTCAATGTTAATAATTAGAGTTTTTACAATAATCAAGTGGATAATTTTTATGAGGATATTGAATAATTTTCTAAGAATTTCATGTTGACTGATAAATTTAATTGATAAATTTAATTAATTTCTTGATAATTAGTTGTATTTTATGAATAGTTTTTTAAATAAAAATTAATTTCATTGACAATTAGGTTAATAATTAAGTGATTTTTGATGATAACTTTGTAATGTATTTGAATAAATAATTTTTTCAATATTTTTCTAAGAATATTTACACTTTGATGAACTTTAAAAACATAAGCTAAGAAACAGTTAACCTTATCACGGACTTTAAATTTACTTGATAATTATTGTAGGATATACAGAAATTTAGTTTGCTGTTACTGCTTGAAAATGATGGTTGAATAGCTGAAGAATTATCATCAATTAATATATGTATCATCTCCAGTTAGGTATTTGATGGTGAATATTTGTAGAAAATTTTAGTGAATTTTGACCTTTTTAGTGGCTCTTATTATTTAGCTACTAAATTATTTCAATAGAAGAATGTCTGGTGTCTTTACAGTTTATTAAAAGTCATATTTTTTAAGAATTCTCTCTAAGGATTTTAAGACTGAATTGAATTAAAGGAGGATTCAAGTGGGTAGAATTGAAGGATATATTTGGTTTAGATGTTTAAAAGGGTAGAAAGATTTGGTGAGAGATCGGTTAAGATGGGATATTGTCGGTTAGATTAATGAGGATCGTGAATAAGGTGGGAAATATGATCTTTTGAGGGGATATAGTTGGTTTAAATTTAATTAAGGATGGGTTAAGATGGGAATATATGATTTTTTTAATGGTGATGTTGGCAAAATATCAATGTTTTAAGGGAAATTGCAATACATTAGTTATGAATCAATAATAATTATATTGTTTTATTAGGTTGTGATTAATGCACAGTGTAAATTAATTTAGATTTATGTTTTAGAACAATGTTTTATTAAGTAGGGATAATGATCTATTTACTTGGTTTTGACAATGAAAACTTTACAGATAATTGGGATTGATATCAACTTTAAATTATTTTTTATCTTTATTTAGACGGACAACGACAAAATTGGAAATATTGATTTAAAACGTCGACTAAAGAAAATTGATCTTTATTGGGAGAAATCTATCGGGTGATTTTAATTAGTAATTAAATCGGTTGGATATCGGTAAAAATGATCATTTGAAGAAATATGGATAAATTTAATCTTTCTATGCAACTACTCAGTTATATTGTACAGTCAAATTTCAAGCAATAATTTATTTTAAATTTCGAGTACAGTGATTAACAAAAATTTAATTATAACCGGTTTTATCATTAGATTTTATAAATTATTTAGAGTTAATGATTTTACCTGTTTTATATGGAAATATTTGTGATAATAAGAATTAAAGTTAGAATTATAGTCATTTAAAGGGGATTTTAAGGAATCTTATTAGTCTGAGGTAAATATATAACCTTTTAAGGATATTTATCGATAAAATACTAATCTTTAAAGATAGAGTTATTTTTGGGAAATTTGATGCTTTTTAGATGATTTTATTGAATTATTTGTAATAATATTGATTAAGGGTAGAAATATAGTCATTTAAGGGATTTTAAGGAATCTGTTAGTTTGAGGTGAATATATGATATTTAACAAGTACTTATCGATAAGATACTAATCTTTAAAATAGAGATATTTCAGGCGAAATGATTCTTTTTAGATGATTTTATTATAGAATTCGCTTGAATATACCAATTATTGTCATTTGAATGAATTTTCTGGTTTGTTAGTTTTCTAGTCTCTTTTGGAATTTAATGATAATTATTTTTATTGTAGATTGATGACATTGATAATTTTAATGAATTTATACTGATTTTTGAATATTTTGAGCATTCAGTCAATCAATTTGAGTACATGTATTATTTTAAAAAAAAATATAATTAAAATTATTTTATTTCAATTAATTTATTCAATCTAAATCAATTATCTACTAAATCTTATATTATTAATTTATTATCTTAGTCGATTCAACTTGAATGATCAGTATTTTTTTTATTTACTGGATGATTAATGAATAGAATTCTTTCTTGTCTATTAATTAAATTTTTATGATATTTATTTTGAGTAAATTTAAATTTTTGCAATTATTTAATCAATTTTTACCAAGTTATTGATGTCTTGAGTTCAATTAATTTTCCATCTAATTTTTCAGTGATGAGTATTTTTCTTTTAAAGATCAATTTGTTAGTACATATTTTAGTTGGTTGTAGGTAGTTGGTTGTTAGTACTTGGTACTTGGTAGTTGGTATCTGATTGACTTTTTAGATTTTGATAAGAAGATAGTGTATGTGATGAAGAATATTTTGTATTTAATTGCTATTATTTTTATGTGTGGTTAGTTGATTGTTGGTACTTGGTATCTTGTATTTGGTATCTGGTACAGTGTTGTTATATAGTTGTAGGTTGATAATGTTTAGTAGCTGGTTGTTGTGGGTTGTAATGTTTTAGTATTTAGTTGTTTGAGACCTGGTTGTTAGTACATGGTAGTTAATTAATGAGTAGGTGGTGGTTGAGTTTTACCAATAGCCTTACGACTAGTACCCTTACGACCAGTACCCTTACGACCAGTACCCTTACGACCTGTACCCCTTAGGGGGTCAAAACATCCTGTCGGATAAACTCAGAGTATATATAATAAAACTGATCAACAATAAGTATTTATTGAATGCGATTTTACGTTGCAATAATAAGTTATCAATTAAAGAAGAATGTTTTGTAAATTAGAATTCATTAGTCTTTCATTGTAATTTAAATTATTTTGAAATTTCACGTAGTGTTTTAAAGTGATTAAGTTGTGGTTTTTTTGATGAAAATCAACATTTTTGTTAAATTTGAAAAAGGTTTTCTATTGATTGTAATTAAACATATTTTTGAAGATAGATAAAAAATTAATTTTCATTTAAAAACTATTCAATAAATACAATGAAGAATATTTAGTTGATTGTAAGTAGTTAGTTGTAAGTATCTGATTGTTTGAGAGTTAGTTAATACGTGGTATCATGTTGAAAGTACTTATTTGTTAGCACCTAGTTAAAAATATTTAGTAACCGATTGTTGGAACTGTTGAATTATTATTATTATATTATTATTTTATTATTATTATTATTATTATTATTATTTTATTCCATTAAATTTTCATTTAACTTTGGAAAAAATTTACATTTAAAAAAAAATTTCCATTTAAATTTTCATTAAAAATTACATTTCTCAAAAAAGTTGGTGGTTATTCAATCTTTTGATAATAAATTTAAAAATCTTACTTTAATTTACTTATTTAGCTTTAATTTAAAAATTTGAACCATTGGTTACTTAATTTTAAATTTTGAACCTTAATTTACTTATTTAAAATTTTTAACTTTAATTTACTTATCCTTAATTTACCTATTTATCCTTTATTACTTAATATTTTACGCCATAATTTACTAAACACTAATTATAACCATTATTTTCATATTTAACTAATAATTTGATGTGGTCAGTGATTAATTGACGAAGATTTGCATCTAAAATTAATATTGAAAATCCAAGAAATCTTTCATCCTAAATTGACTTTAACTTTAATATTTTATATCATTGATTAGTTAATTTAAAAATTAGTCATTAATTTACTTATTTAACTAATAATTTCATGTGGTCATCTGGTTGTTAGTACTTGGTTGATAATGTTTAGTACCTGGTTGATGTTTGTTGTAAGTACTTGGTAGGTGGTAGCTAGTTGGTTGTAGGTACTTGGTTGATAATGCTCAGTACCTGGTTGATGTTTGGTTGTAAGTACTTGGTAGGTGGTAGCTAGTTGGTTGTAGGTACTTGGTAGTGGTAGCTAGTTGGTTGTAGGTACTTAGTAGCAGGTAACTGGTTGTTAGTAACTAGTTGTAGGTTGTAGGTGGTTGGTAATGCTTAGTACATGGTTGTTGTTGGTTGTTCGTACTTGGTAGGTGGTAGCTAGTTGTTAGCTGGTTGTTGTTGGTTGAATGTACTTGGTAGGTGGTAGCTAGTTGGTTGTAGGTATCTAGTTGTAGGTATCTGTTGGTTGCTTGTTTTTATTGTTAGTACTTGGTACCTAGTTGGTTGCTTGTTTTTTGGTTGTTAGTACTTGTTAGGGTGGTTGTAGGTACTTAGTGGTCAGGTAACTGGTTTGTTAGTAACTAGTTGTAAGTACTGGTATTTGGTACCTAGTTGTTAGTAACTAGTTGTAGGTATCTGGTTGTAATACATGTTCGTAAGTTACTGGTTGTTGGTACTAAGTTTGTTGGTTTGTTGTAGAATTATTATTAAAATTTGTCTTTGTAAAATATTTCATAAAAATTATCTTAAAAATTTCCATCTAAAATTAACATTGAAAAATATTTCATAAAAATTTCCATTAAAAATTAACTTAAAAATTATTCCATAATAATTTCCATTAAAAATTACTTTAAAAATTATTTCATTAAAATTTTCATTAAAAAATTTCAATTCTCAAAACACCTTCTATTATTTCAACTTTTTGTTAATAATTTTAAAATCTTACTTTAATTTACTTATTACTTACTTATTTAAAAATTATTACTTTAATTTACTTATTTAACTTTATTTAAAATTTTTGACCATTGATTACTTAATTTTTAAATTTGGACCTTATTTAACTTTAATTTAATTTTTTAGAACCTTAATTTAGTTATTTGAGCCCATTCAATTACTTTAATTTAAAAATTTGAACCATAATTTACTTTAATTCAAAAATTTGGACCATTATTTACTTTAATTGAAAAAATTTGAACCTTAATTTTACTTTACTTTAGTTATTTGAGCCCATTCATTACTAATTGAAAAATTTGGACCATAATTTACTGTAATTTTAATTTTTAGACCCATTATTTACTTTATTTTAAAAATTTACCATGCTTTTTTTAGTGTAGACCACCTTTTT
>CAUHTR010001417.1:0-79669 GCA_959609185.1 Schmidtea polychroa | reverse complement strand
GGTTGGTTGATTCTTGGATTGATTGGTTGGTTGATTAATGGATTGATTGATTTGTTGGTTGGTTGATTGATTGATTGGTTGATTAATGGATTGATTGATTTGTTGGTTGGTTGATTGATTGGTTGATTCATGGATTGATTGGTTGGTTGATTCATGGATTGATTGGTTGATTCACGGATTGATTGGTTGATTAATGGATTGATTGATTGGTTGGTTGATTCATGGATTGATTGGTTGATTAATGGATTGGTTGGTTGATTTGTTGGCTGATTGATTGATTGGTTGGTTGATTGGTTGGTTGATTCACGGATTGATTGGTTGATTAATGGATTGATTGATCGGTTGGTTGATTGGTTGATTCACGGATTGATTGGTTGATTAATTGATTGATTGATTGGATGGTTGATTCATGGATTGATTGGTTGATGAATGGATTGATTGATCGGTTGGTCGATTGGTTGATTCACGGATTGATTGGTTGATTGATCGGTTGGTTGATTTCTTGATTGATTGCGAAATGTGGACGATGACGTCACTGGTGCTGATGGTGATCTTATTATTGATTTAATATTGTTATCATGATTCAGAATCCGGCGATTCACAGCAAATGAGCGTCACCGCAAACATGACCGTTAGAATCCTCACGTATGATGACTCGAATTCAGGATGGACCTTGGTGCAGAGCACAGAGAATCCGGGCCTGAAGGGCTACGTTCCGACCAATTACATCAGCAAGTTGTGACGCTGTGGAGGATACCATATTGATGAGCAGCCGTGCAGTGATGGTGATGATGGTGTGACATATTGACAATCCCAACATTGACAATCATCACCATTACATCATTCTATGCACTGTGTTTGTTGTTGTAGCTTATCTTTCTATATTGTGCCGTACTGATTACGTTTATTAATTTTCGGATTTATTCTACCGTTGGAGGATTTTTTATTAATTTATTTATTATTATATTTTTATTGATTTTTATTAAATTTTATTAATTTTATTTTTTATTAATTTAATAATTTATTTTTATTAATTTAATATTTTTATTGATTTTGATAAATTTTATTTTTTATTTAATAATTTATTTTTATTAATTTAATATTTTTATTGATTTTGATAAATTTTTATTGATTTTATTAAATTTTATTTTTTATTTAATAATTTATTTTTTAAATTTAATATTTTTATTGATTTTGATAAATTTTTATTGATTTTATTAAATTTATTAATTTTTAATTTTATTAAATTTTATCAATTAAATTTTCAGATTTATTTAATTAAATTTTTGTTGATTTATTTGTTATATTTTAATTTTTATTAATTAATTAATTTTATTAATTTAATTATAAAATAATTTTTGTTGGTTTGATTTAAAATTGAATTTAATTTTGTGTCGATTGTATGATATTCTGTCAGAGTTGATGTTATTATCAAGGTTATATTTGCAGGCATTCCAATCTGATGGGGCACAATTTGGGAATTTTAAAATTGGTTGAAATGCGTAACAATTAAAAACCCACGAAAACAGGTTAATGGAGACAATTCAATTATTAATAAACATTTAAATAAAATGAAAAACACTTTCTTAAAATAAACAATATAAATAAGCAATCACAATTTACTGATACAAAATACCACCTGAAATCCATCATGACAACAAATACGTAAAAGAGTAAAGAATTATAATTGTATTAGGTCATTGCGTAAATGATTATTATATGTATGTCATTCTTAGTCACATTTTCCTAGGCCCACTCAACCATAGTAACACCTTATTATTGTTCACAAAATGGGGGTACCCTATTGGTACCACAATACAATGCCAATTACATATTTACAGATAGTTGAAACAGTGAATTTATACTCATACACTGATTGTAGACATTCATATTATAAATTTGTTTTACGGATGTCTCACATTTAAATAATATAAACATTACAAGCTTTGTGATACCCAGTGCAAATCCCAATAGAAGACTAGTTTCGAGCTTTTGGCTCTCATCAGTACTATGCAGGAGACGCGAATATTTGCAAACGATGTGATTTCCAGTGTAGCAGGGAAAGTATCCAATAGAGTTGAATCAGCAATATTGTATACTTACCTGGCGCGAAGAGTAACGACGACACTGATTGAAAATCCTTCTTTTTCTCAGGGCAGATATTAGCACACATTGCCAATACACGGTCTTTCACAAATTTGCCATCGAGAAACGTCTTGTAAGCTTGAGCAGTTTTAAACGCCACTGCATAACTTGCTTTAGTGACTGATTTTTGCGAAGCAGTCGTTTTAGTAAATAGATTACGTTGTGCACTAAGTGACTTTAATAGCTCATTAACTCGTGCTTCTTTTTCAATTTTAGTCAGAGCCACATAAGAAGAAGAACCATGTCTTGTATTAAAATGTCTTGAAATATTATATTCTTTAGGCACGGAAACATTTTCATTACATAACAATCATTAAGACTTCTTATTATACATTGTAAAACAATATTTCTATTTCCATTCCTCATTAAAGCTTCTAAATTCTGAATCCTTCTTTCTTTTCTTACCTTCACTACTCATTTCAGATTTCACATAATTATTTAATTTACAAAAAACGCACCTATATTAAAATTTTGTAATTTCAAAATTTCTGATCAACTGAATATATAATTTTCGTTACGTTAAAACATTATTAAAAATTAAAATTTTTATTTTAACTTTTTTATCATATATTTTGGATTGAAGAGTGGGCCAAAATACGACAAAAGTAGTAAGTCAACTCAAAATTTATGATTTTTACGATTTCCAAGGTATTTTTATGAAACTTCTCAAAATTTATTATGTAGGTCAAATAAGAAAAATATATATACCAGAAGTGGAAAAACTGACTGCATGCATGTGTGTAATGGATAATAAATAAGGGATAATAAAACTACTTTTAAGAACCGAAAATTTTTATAAAAAGTTATTTAGGTCATATCGACTTTAAAAATAGTATTCAGAATTGATTATTGAAAGTTCCTGACGCAGGATTTCGCTGATCAATGTCTTATTTCAAAGGGGTTTTTCAGGGTACCCAATGTATATTGTGATGATTCAAAGTGTTGCAAAGGTAGTAGAAGGGTCATTTTGAAGGATTTTATGGATGGTCAACTCAAGATTTGACTTACGAGAGCGCCGATATACTCTTAACTTAATAAAAAGATACATATTTGAGGTGGCCAAAATTAATATAATTTAATAACAATAAATAATTACATAAATACTATTTTAAAAATATTTTACATAATCAATCTTTGAAAGTTAATATTATTAATATATTTTCCTTAACAAATTAAAGTTTGGTCAAATGAATGATTAAAATATTTTTGCATAAGAAAAACGGTCAATACACAAGTTTTTAAAAATACACTTAATTTGTCGACAAAATTTAAACAAGTGTGCTGCATGGCTCATCGTTAAACAAAGGCAGATGACTCATCGATGACTCATTACAAAGAACACGACTCATAAGCCGCCCTTTGGTGAGTCATAAATGATGTCATCGATGACTCATCACACATGACTCACCAGGGTAACTCATCCGGATGACTCATTTCAATTTTAAATTCAAATTTTAAAAGGGTCAAATGATGTCAAACCTCATGGGTATCATTCGAAAGGTCTTGAAGAGCTCTATCTAATGGTCATACCCTTGAAGATTTTAGGTGTATCCTTAACCTTCAAAGGTCAAAAACCTTTAATATTTTAAAAACTATATAATATAGGTATCATTCTAAAGGTAATTCAATATGTTGTTCAATAGTCTAAACTACCGCAATATAATATTATTGTCGATATATGTGTTAACAAATTGAAAGTAATATTAACAAAGACAATACAGTTTTAATGCAATATTAACAAAGACCCTTCAATCAATGTGCAAACTTAAACAATTACTAATAATAATAATAATTATATAATAACTTATAAAAATAAAATTTCTAGAAATAAAAATAATTACAAAAGAAATTAAAAAACCTTTAATTTCCCCCACAATCAAATCAGCGAAACCAATTAGCGAATAGCAGATTATTAATTAAGTATGCTTGAATTTCATTGGATGATCGGGTTTTCAGTATTTATTTACAAATGTTGTCTAGAGAAGAATAAAACACAAAAATTCTACAAGGAAGAATAAATGTGCTAAATATAAATTTTAAATTTATATATAATTTCGTTTAAAATTTTCTATTTAGTTAATATATTAATTTATTTTAATTAATTTATTGATGGGAAAATCATTTTTGTTGTTTAAATAAATACTGGGAAAACTTTCAAAATGTGGACGCGATGGTCATGAGAAATAGTAAGACGGAATGAATTGTAAACCTTGATAATGGATTAATTCGTGCAAATTTCCAGAATCATCAGAGGAAATATTAACGAAGATTAAGGAGGAACATGAATTGAAAAAGCGGTTGAAATATGAAGAGTTCCTACAGAAATATTTTTACCGACAAATTCTAACGAGCGAGAAACAAAATGAAATGAAAAACAAGTTCAAAGACAAAGCAAAAGAATCACAACTAAGACATCAGCAAGCAGCAGAAAGAAGAAAGACTTTGCTAGATAATAAAAAGGTTAGAATCTCCAAATGGGATTGTTTCATACATTTTAATAAATCACGTACTTAGAATAAGATTCTCGCTCGGAAACAATCGCGATCTGGGAGCCGGGATTCCAAATCAGGAAGCATATCAGAGCTTATATCAACTGCTAGGCCAGGCGTTTATTTTACCAAAGTTTTATCGACAAATGACTTAAAAGGAACGGCAGGGTTTGGAAGAGGAGTCGCTCTGAAACCGGGTAATTTTTATTCAACTGTAACTCTAGTAGCAAATGAAAAATATAAATAAACCTATTACAAGGAGTTACTAACAGGTCTCGGTTCCAGATATTAGAATCAGTAATTATGCAATACTGGTCACGTAACGCTCCTTTTCTCTCGAATTTTCTTTAAGTGGTGAAATAAAATAGTAGAGATAAAATATCAGAAACTTACCGAGGAATACAAATCGATAAAAATGTAAATCTCCACTGTCATATGTTGCGAGAACAAGAACATTTTTTGAACCGTTTTCAGTAGATAAAGCAGTGATTCTCAATTAATATCACCACGGGGAATGTTGACAACTGTTTCTTATCTCTCTCTACACCAGTGATTCTCAATTAATATAAAAGCGCGGAACACCATTCACATGAATTTTTTTACGCGGAACACTGACAAAAAAATACATGCCCACAATGAGTGACCAATCACAATTTACTATAAATCTGTCGTAAACGTAAACAATGCCTTCTTATAAGCAAAAGAAAATACCACGCGTAGCAATAAAAACAAATTCATATTTGTATGTATATATACATCTGTGTAACGGCTTTCTTATTGAATCAGCTTATAAAATAATTAATTGAGGTTTTTGATGATTTGTATCTTAAATGCAAATTTAAAGATAAAATGTCATTTTTTCACGGAACACTGAAAGCGTAATCTCGGCAAACGGGTTGAGAACCGCTGAGATAAAGTCATAATCCAAACTTTTAATAATAAATACTCAAATAAACTCGGTAAAGATTTTATTAATAAAAATCGCCATTCATACATCTTTTTCACTATATATTTCGATATCATCACAATTATCATCATCATCAGGATGAATAACTATACTATATTGATAATATATAAACAAATTATAAAATCTATAAATTTTAAATTATAAATAAAAATTTTAAATAATTATTTTTTTTTTAAAAAATAATTTTTAATAATCAATTATATTTAAACTTTTAAAATTATTTAAAATATTATTTGAATTATTTTTTTAATTATTTAACATAACTATTATTCAATATACATGAACATACAAAAACCTAATTAAAAACATTCAACACACACGTATTAACTGCATTCTACACATTGATTTTAGGATTAAAAGCGCTTATCAATAATGCTTCACATATCACACGCTCAAAACAATTATCAAAATTTTTTGATAAGATTTTCAAATCAGACATTCCTAATTCTTTCATACAGACATTATTGTGATCCTTAATATTGGACACTCCCTTCGTCGACAGTGTTCTTCAACTCGAATACAGAGATAACGGGAAGTCTCTCCAATGTATGTGGCATTACACCCATTACATGTGAATTGATAAACGAGATCCGAACACAATCCAACCGGCGTTTGAGATTTAGTAACAAATATACTACGTACTTTGCACGATTTTGAAACAATTCTACAATTCAATGTACCCAGCTGTTTACCTATCTTTCTTTTTAAATCTTTATATCCTTCAGAATAAGGCAATACCATCGTATATTTGGCTCATCTTGTTTATCAAAATGATCAATAATGCAATATTGATTATTTTGTAAAGAACTATTTTCAGCCTTGATTGAAATTCTTTCAAAATAATTTATCAAACGAATTTTTATATATAAAAATTCTCCTCATGCAACGCAAAGAGAAACACTATGAGACAGATATTTATAGAAAACCAACTGATGCTGGTCTCTATACTTCATCCGAAAGTTTATGTGAATTCAAGTACTCCTAATTCTGTTTTTACACGAATTAAAAAGATTTTTTTTCTTTTTTTACACGAATTGCTTTGTTTTAACACGATTTTTTTTCTTTGATGTTCTATTGATTTTCTTTATTTTAATTTTTCACAAATTATGTATATGTTACAGTTAAAGTATATAATGCAGTTATTTCATAGAATACCTAGTTAGTCCATGAAATTACTGATCGTGTCCGTTAAAGTGTGTAATATGTTAATAATTTGACACTTTAACTAGTTATTCTATGAAATAACTAGGTATTCTATAAATTAACCAATGAGAGACAGTTAAAGTGTAAAATAAACAATTTATCTAAAATGAAATAACTAAATTAACGTAATAACAAATGACTAAATTATCAAAAATAATAAATAAATGTATCTCAATACCTGATACGTGAGAACAGTATTTGACGAACAGCAGAATGCACGCTAAACAAATTCTGTCCATATAGCCTGGAATAGTTCATAAATGCAGTAGGGGTGGAAGGTAAATGTATTTGTCGTTGACATTTTGAAAAGCGAGATATATGATAAAGATTATTTTACACTTTATTGGGTTGCAGATCGTTATTCTATGAAATAACTAGTTAAACCATGAAATACAAGAGAGTTTTACACTTTAACCGACACAATCAGTTATTTCATGGAATGACTAGGTATTCTATGAAATAACGGATATCATACTTTAACGGTAACATATACCTACTTTATAATGGTTTAACACGAAACCAAATACAATCTTTAATAACTGATTTCGTTCTAAATATTTCTGAATTATCAACGCAGGAGACTCGTGATAATAATACAAAAATAATTTCCCAAGACGATGAACAAAATAATTCGAGTGCTAGCGGTGATATGGCAAACATATACGTGTGTCAGAAATTGACAATGAATAGAAATTTGTTTTGTTTATATTATTTTTACTTTTTTTATATTAATGAATTTCCGATATTATAAGTGCGTTTTTTTTAATTAAATTATTGTATGAAATCTGAAATGAGTAGTGAAGGTAAGAAAAGAAAGAAGGATTCGGAATATAGAAGCTTCAATGAGGAATGGAAATGTAAATATTGTTTTTCAATGTATATAATAATAAGCCTTAATGATTGATATGTAATGAAAATGTTTCCGTGCCTAAAGAATATAATATTTCAAGACATTTGAATACAAGACATGGTTCTTCTTCTTATGTGGCTCTGACTAAAATTGAAAAAGAAGCACGAGTTAATGAGCTATTAAAGTCACTTAGTGCACAACGTAATCTATTTACTAAAACGACTGCTTCGCAAAAATCAGCCACAGAAGCAAGTTATGCTGTGGCGTTTAAAACTGCTCAAGGTAACAAGACGTTTTCTGATGGCTAATTTGTGAAAGATTCTGTATTGGTAATATGTTCTTGTTCTTGCCGCGTAGAATTATTATCGAAAGTATAGAAAAAATAGATGAAAATTTATACTCGGGTTTCTTAAAAAAATATACTAATTTTACTTTTTTTTCTATAACAATGAACGAAACTACCGATATCACAGATACTGCAAAGCTTCTAATAATCAGAGAAACTTCAGTTCGAAATAGACTTACTGATAGTCACCTTGGTTCAATTTTAAGAAGTTCTTCTTAAATGGAGCCTAACTTCGATGAAATTATAGAAAAGCAATCACAATTTCAATTTTCATCCTCTTCTAAAAAATGAGAGCAATATAATTTTAGTAATTGTAAGATTTTTTTTAAATAAAATAAAAGTTTATTTGTATTATTTTCAGAGTATGAAATAGAACTGAACAGCATGGAACTGCCATCAAGATAAAAATATATTAATTTCCATTTGCTTTTTTATAACAAATATGTGTAAAATATATTTAATAACAAAAATGTTTTGACTTAATTATTGTGCCATCTTAAAAATATAACTTAATATCGCATGTTTTAACAAATAATTTTTTTGGCCCCCACTCAAATCAAAATTGGACCATATGGCCCAATCGATGAAAAGTTCCCCATCACTAGTTTACATGTAATGGGTGTAATGCCACATACATTTGAGAGAATTCCGTTCATTTCTAAATAGCTTAACTTATTACATTAATATTTTCGTGGCTGACACCTGGCTTAGGACATTAACAATTTCTGCTTGTTAATTTGATCATCACTGGCTTATTGATTTAATATTTTATTCCCTTTTCAATTTCTCTGGCTGTTTTGTTTTATCCTTTTTTGAATACGATTTGAATTTTACCTCTTCTCTCTTCGAATTCTCAATATTCTGTCTTCCTATAATCTCCTCTCTAATTCTGCTTATCCAATAAATTTTCCTCTGTCTTTCTTTTATACCTTGCAATTACCTGACACTTCTAGATTATTATCTTTTTTTCCAGCATATTCCTTTGGACATTACCGGATTATCTCTGACATCTGTTGAGACAAATCATTTTATTTCGTTTCCTTGCATTTATATTTTTTCGACTATTCATGTGATTTTTTTATTATCTCGTGTAAATTCTTAAGATAGGGTATTTCCATTTCCAAATTGTTTTTGTTTTTGTTTTCCTCATTTTCATTTGCACTTTATAATTAAAAACGACTCTGTCGTGTTCAATTGCTCGATATCATTGATTTTTTGTTATATCTTGTCGTTTTGCAATTTCCTCACTTCATTCATTTCCCGCCAAATTTGAGAGTATGACATTATTTATTGTAGTCATTTTTCTACCAAATCATTTTTATTCATTTTGGAACATTATTTAATTTTTTGTCTTCTCTTCAACTAACCCATTTTAAAATTCATTACTAAAATTAAAATCTTATGATAAATTTAATATTACATTTATTCCAAATTTTTTATTGTGACATCTTGTATTGGAATTAAAAATTAGGGTGCGGGGTACGTGAAAAATACGTGAGAGTCGAGGATTCCTATAGGATCTCGAGTGCACATTACTATCTACTCAAGTAAATCCTAATGAAAATGAAAAATGGATTTTGATGAGTAAAAGCAGTTTAGTTAAACAAATTGTTTTTTAGATTTATAACAAAGTGGTTCGAAAATCTTTAAGCAAATTCTGAAAATTGGTTTTGTTACAAAAAAGTGGCTTTATTTGATAAAAATGTTTTCGAAAAATTATAAAAGTGGTGAATTTTCTGTTGTTAACTGATTCAACCAATCAGAATTGATCATACTTATTTTTGATTGTTTTTACTACCTTATTTTTGTTTCAAATTTCAATCAATTTGATTGACTGTTTTTAATTCTTTTTTTTTATTTTAATTTTTTTACTTTTTTCTTATTTTTCTGATTGATGGAATGATTGCCTTTCCCTTGGATAAGATGATATTTTTTGCTAATTTGTGCCTTTCAGCGATCTCTTTTGTGTTTTTGTGCGCTGAAATATGTTATGTGTGTAACTGGTTGCTGTTATTATTTTAGGTTTTACTTAATATCTATTCTTTTTGTTTTATTTAATTTTGTTATATTTTGTGTTATTTTTTTATTTTAAATGACTTTATGCTTTTATATGTTGTGTGCCGTTGTCTCAACGGAAAATTAAATTTTCAATTTTTGATTATTTATTTTAAAAGGCCACCATTTTGGGTCTTAGCGCAATAATCTTTTTAAAAAAATAATATTATATGAACTTTTTTTCAAATTTCACCATTGATTTCTTTTCCATTGACATTATATTTATTAAAAAAGCTTGACTATAAATCATTAAATATATCAATGTTTTTGATATTCACGAATTTTCGGCACTGCCTTTTTCAAGTGAATTTGATCTGACTGTTATATAATATACTTAGTGATTTTCAATTATTATTATTATTATTATTATTATTATTATTATTATTTATTCAGACTCTCATATTGTGTACAAACAGGGCGTTAATCTCGGTAATATTTTTTGTTTATTTTTTTATTTGTAATCTCTCATACCCTCATAAATAAAAATAAACAAATGAAAATGTTGAACCTGAAAATGAATAATAGACACTATATATATGTGTGTGTGTGAATATAATTTAGCAAATATTGGCACCGTGTTAGCTGGAATACTAGATTTACCCCTCTTAATATCATATATTGAATATTGTAGAGGGACTATGCTGATATTTTGACATTAATCATAGCAAGGAAATTCTGCTACAATATTACTAGCGGACAGCCATTCCAAATAATTATGACAACCAGCTCATCCAACGAACGATCGCAAGTTGCATTGCTCTCTCAACATTCATTTGATAAAGACTGTGCCGAAATATCGTGTGCCTTGTATATTGTCGAAATTATAAAATAACCAACAATTCATTTGTTATTCTAATAAACAAACCGGTCAAATCATGTTCGAATCACGATGTTCGATTCAAATTACTAACTTACACACAGCGATCAGAAGAGGAATTAAAGAATCGCAAGGTTGTGAATCTATAACAAATTCTTTCAGGTATGAAATGAGAAGAACTTTACACTTGCTGCTGACCATAATGATAACTGTCAAATTGAGATTTAAGAAGCGAATATTACATGTGGACTCATTGCTACTGAATGACAAAATAAAAGTAAAACACCTGCCGTAGGTACCAAATATACAATGTTGTGGCCCTGGAACTTGGTTGCGAGTAGCATTTACAAAATGAGTTTCTTGGTCTATGTATGGAAATGATACTATTCTAGAGCAAATAAAGGACTCGATATGGAACATTAATAAATCCAACCCGAGGTATTTCACAAAATGGACAAAATATTATAATATGTAAAGGAGTACCCCTGGATGTCAAAATAGCCCTTATCAAAGATTTATTGTAAGAAATGCAACATTTATGTGACTCAGGGGAAATTATTTTGCATGAGACAAATTTAGCTTTTGATATTTTAGGAAATTGACTGAAAGTCGAAAAGTGAAAGTTGCAAGCGTGAGATATTTGAGAATTGCTACAATTTTTCATGTTTCAGATTATATTATTAGCGATTTGAAATACAGATTTCTTTTCACAAATTTAGATATCGAAATGGAATCTTTGGGCTTTCTCTTCAATACCTTTTTTATATTGGTTCGATTCATCCACCAACCCACATAAATCAACATATCCCTTGCAGCCAAAGATAAATGCTTCTAAATCTTCATGTCCTTGATAAATCCCACCCCTGACACCAATGTGAAGTTTCATATATAACACAAATCAAAACTTCACATAAATATTTATTCAACTTCTTTCTATAACATATATATGAAATTAACCGAAGGGTTAGGGTATTAAAACAAAATTTTCTCTATTTCTGAAGTAATTTTATCTTTCTTTTTGCATATACAGGAATACTTCGCATAGTACGATTTCGATCAGTACGGTTTCTCTATAGTATGGTTTTGAAATTTTCAAAATATGATTGTTTTTAAAATGATTAAATAAAATTTTCGAAATTTAAAAAAGTTTTTTTAAATTAATTTTTTAGAATTTATTCGTTATTATAAAATCATTTGGCACGTGTTTAATAATTTGTTTTGTTACGTTTATTTTCTGGTTTTGCTCTTGACGTGTTCGTTGAGTCTTGTTTGTAACGTTCTATGTGTTTCGCCTATGTACGATGCGTCACATCTTGTGCAAGTAATTTGGTAAACTATGTTCTTTGAGAAGCAGAAACATTTGGTGGAGGATTGGCATATATAATCTCGATGAAATAGGTCTGATGTTAGAGATTTTTGAGACTTACGAAGCTGTGATTTCAAAGGTGCAACAGTTGTAAAAATTGGGCGACTATGAACTGGAAACTCCATATTGCGAATGTAAGCTCTGATTGTATTACATGTCCAATTGTTTAAAAAAGGGAAGCGTAGGTATATTACTCGCATATTTACATGTTCCTTTTGTATATTATGCCTATTAGAGTTATATTCACTCAAAAAGTATTTTTCTACGAACTCCTTTCGGTGTCCATTTTGTAACAACCGTGTTTTAAAGTTTTCCAGGGTTTCTTGTTTCTTCGTTTTGTCCAAACAGTTCCTTATTGCTCTTTTTCTCTCTCCTACTAATAGAGCGATATATATATATATATATATATATATATATATATATATATATATATATATATATATATATATATATATATATATATATATATATATATATATATATATATATATATATAATTGTATGACTAAACAAAAATTCTGCCATCTTCATTTTTCTAACTCTTCACGTGGTCAACATTATATATAAGAATTATATCACGAATCTTTATTTAAATTTCAAAATTATGTCATGGAGATAAATAGTCAATTATAACAAAATATAATATTAACAAATAATCTAATCTAAATAATCTAACAATACCAAAAACATATTTTATAAATTATTTATAATTTTGAATAAAAAAGTTAATATTAATTTAATATTTATAGTAATTATAACCAAAGTTGGTTGAAAAATAATATAATATCTAACAGAAATAATTTAATAACAAATGATTATAATAATATTAAGTTGTTATCATTGACGCTCTAGTTAGAAGGGGTTTGTGAGGCAGGCTGACTCTATGCTATATCTTATTGAAGGCACTTTATATTTGATTGATAAGACTAGAGAATGTCCACTTTGAATCAAATTATGAAGGCAAATGTTCGAGCTCTGCTTCAATGTGTGGAGCAAATAAAATTCAATGAGTGTGACCGATTTCGTTACGTTCGGTAGATTTTTAATTGACACTAATGTTGAAAGGAGATCATAAATTAGTAAGGAGCTTCAGGAGGAAATAATTAATGAACTGGATATTTTTTACGATGCAATTATTAAATGATGAGGATATTTGATGACACCATTAAAAATTCCTATTATTGGTTTTATTTACCATTTTTTGTGATAATAGCGTGCCAGGCAGGGAGCTGTTGATAACTGGTTTTATCAGCGGTTCATATAGCTAAACCATAATAAGCGTATTGATATATTTTAACCAAACCAACCTATTTAAGTAATATTTTCTTTTGCTTTTCATCAGTGGCGTCGCTAGGGTTTGTGTTACCCCGTGGTTAATTCTCATAGGAATCTGAAATAGATTTGAGATATGCATTTGAAGAGCAACACCAGGATACCACTTGATAAGGTTTCATAAATTGCCATAGTGTGAGATAGAGGATCATGAAAGTCCAAAATGATACTCGAGGAACGACCTGAAGCGTACAAAGAAAGAACTGCTTGAATTGAAACATACTTCATTGATGCATTAAATGTTTCCAACATAATTTGAGTCATGGATCCTCTGTCAGCTTTGGGAATATTGAAAATAACTTCTCGATTAGTTATGAGATTGCATAGATTTAAAATAAACAAAAATATCCTTAGAACTACTATCAATATCAACACTTATGAACTTATATCCATTCTTTGAGTTAAACCGTTTCATGATGAAAACGCAAAATAAAACGAAATCTTTATTTTCAAAAAGTCCGCGAAATCACCACTTTGGAACAAGCTTCAATAAAAAAATCCAAAACTAAAATCACTTAATTAAAATAAAATATCAAAATCAAAATACATTGCCTCACGTCTGTGTGCGCAACCCAAGAGAAAAATACAATCAATACTCAATGCGCACAGAAACGTGATACATAATTAAACTCAGGATTGACCACCCCCATCATATCCAGAAAGCATCTCAATCATTTCAAGAAATATTCCTTTATTCAAAGAAGATTCATCTTCACTGTTGCCCCGAAATTCCAGATTCTGCTTGGCAAGAAACAGTTTGATATCGAGTAACCGTTGGAAAATATCTCTCTACTTTTTCTTCTCTATGTCCTCAATTTCCGGGTCAATTGTTTTGTGCAGTCTACATTATGCTGCCAATGTTTTCCATTTTTCAAGACAATGTAAGTGCTCTTCTGATAGCAAATGATTATGCACTTTTGGACTCAAATTTCACCACATCTGAAATTCAGTTACAAATTTGGATGTCGTGTCTATAGCATTAACAATATAAAGTAAGCAGCAAGAACAGACGAGAGAGCAAACCATCAATCATCACAAAACTTTCTCGCTATTTGGTATCACCTCATAAAACTACTCTTTTGATAATTGCAACCTGCAAATGATCTGGAACTGGTATATTCCAAGAACTAGCATCAACTAAAATATTCCAATTTCCCTACTTAACCTCATTTAAATATCATGGTTAATGTCACTTTCACCATTTGCTTCTGCATCAAATTCATCAATTCCTTTTTTTGGGGGTTTCTACTTCATTTCCTTTTATTTCAATTCTTTTCCCTTCTGCAAAATGCATAATAGCATCAAAAAATTTGCAGGCCGAGGAACCGTGTCTTTTAATGAACCCTGGCCATTATCTTGTCTCTAGATGTATTGAAGTGTGGATTCACGTATTTTTGAGAGTCATTCATTTTTTTTACCTATCTTTGCTGGCATCCACTTGACCTCTTTGATTTATGCATTCCATGTGGCATGATAGAATATTTTTGAACAATAAAAATTAAAATAAATAATTTGAAAATTGGTTAACTGTTAATTTTCAAAATTTTTTAAATTCTAAAACAAATTATATTTCAAAATCCTTTTCCACGGAAAAATGAAAGAAATACAACATTATCCATATTTGGTAATTACTAACAGCAAACGTATTTATTAATATTTGATTGAAATAACTTTTGTCATTGTTCTTCTTCAACTGGTTCGATTTCGGCTGTCGTGTCTGTGTGCGCAATAGTTATTTGGCTTGTCTGTTGAGTTTTTTGAATTTTATGATTATGATTAGCATGAGTTCAACAAATAGTTATATTGGTGATGAGGGTCTGTCTAATGAGATTCCAGAGGTGATGGGACATATTCTATGTTAATTTATGAAGGTTATGCATTAACTCGGGTAATTCACACAATGAATTTGAATGGGAGATATCTGACAGATTATTTGATGAGAATACTGACAGAACGAGGTTTCAGTTTTACAACTACAGCCGAAAGAGAAATTGTTCGAGAAATTAATGGAAAACTGTGTTCATTGCTTTTGATTTCGAGCAATGACAGTATGCGAAAATGTCTTAGCGTTGACTTTTTTTATCTACGCAACCTTTTTCATTTTGTTGAACTGGTTATGGTGTGTTGATGGAAGTCCAAAGGGCAATGATTTCTGATGGTGACTAAAATAAACCATTCTTTGACAGCCTGAGATTAAAACTAGTTGAACATGAAGTCATTAATCACCTCCGCATAACTCGTCAAATGCAAAAGATCCATCACTAAAATCCACCAATAAATGAAACCAATACCATTTCTATATTGGTTTCCTTAATATGCACCTTACCAGTCATACAAAAGGTAATATCAAACATATATATTGTAAGCACGGCAAATTCCACAATGCAAGAATGTGACCCCCTCCCTTAGGGAATATTAATGCAAAATTATCCAATAATCCTCTGAATATCCCTATATTATTTATTAATCTTTCATTTGTAATTGAATTGCCGATTTCCTCTTATTTATTCGGTAATACCTAAATAAAGAAGTCCAAGAGCCTTGATTTCTCTCTCACCTCTCCAACCGTTATGACCCTAGTAAACAATGGTAATAAATATTAATAATATTTCTCATGTCAGAATTATTTATCAACTCAACTATAGCTTACCGAGACAGGTATTTTCCTCCTTGTATCAACCATTGAATTACCTCGCCATTTAGTCAGGCCCAGCTAGCCAAAACATGCCGACCTCCCCATGCCGGTGCATTAATAATACATTAATAATCTCCCAGTCAACATTAAGGTAGATATGAAATAAATTTCAACCGGTTCTTTTGTATCCATGTTTTAGTCGAATTCCCCATGAGCGAGATCCCATG
This sequence comes from Schmidtea polychroa, assembly GCA_959609185.1. Lineage (NCBI taxonomy): Eukaryota > Metazoa > Platyhelminthes > Tricladida > Dugesiidae > Schmidtea > Schmidtea polychroa. The sequence goes on along the minus strand of CAUHTR010001417.1, from coordinate 63,237 downwards.
TAATGCCGTGTATTCTCATTTCGTATTCGGCCGGATAAATCATTTTCTGGCGGGAAATAATAAAACTGAAAACATTATTTTATTCCAGTCGCTTTTGATATAAATATTGCCAATCTGTGAAATTATTGTTTTGAATAATTTGTTTTTTAGTGACTCTAAGCCATATAATAATAATAATAATAATAATAATAATAATAATAATAATAATAATAATAATAATAATAATAATAATAATAATAATAATAATAATAATAATAATAATAATAATAATAATAATAATAATAATAATAATAATAATAATAATAATAATAATAATAATAATAATAATAATAATAATAATAATAATAATAATAATAATAATAATAATAATAGTATTATAAGAACTTTATTCGCCTTTCACTATTGATTTCTTTTCAATTGACATTGTAATAATAAAAAGCTTGACTATGAATCAATAAATATATCGATGTTTTTGATCTTCACGAATTATTATTATTATTATTGTTATAATTAGTTAACACTTCCGTTTATGATGGGAAATCCACATGGAGGCGCTCTGTTTCTGCTCCATCAAATCCAAAGTGTGGAAGCTTTTCTAAATCGGGTATTATTATTATTATTATTATTATTATTATTATTATTATTATTATTATTATTATTATTATTATTATTATTATTATTATTATTATTATTATTATTATTATTATTATGATTATGATTATGATTATTATTATGATTATGATTATGATTATGATTATGATTATGATTATTATTATTATTCTATTTAGCAATAGACATTATAATTACTTCATATATTGATAAAAACAACCTAATCTAAAAGTGCAAAGGGCCCCTCCTCATTGACCAAGTGTTATATGTAAATGAATTGAGAAATTCCCACCCCAATCAACACTGTGGAATTTATAATAAAACCTCATTGAAAAGGTTTCAATGGACATCAAATGAGAGGGACTGATGCAATTATCTGAATCGTGTCAAAACTTAATCAGTCTGGCCTCTAGAGAGAGAAACTAGAGCTGTGGGGAAGTTAGAGAAACTAGAGAATTTAATTGAGTAAAACTTATTCCTATTTATCTTATGAAATAATGGGCATTTTGTCGAGGCATTTTGTCGAGGCATTTCTCTCGTTATTGCTATTCTTTATCTCGATATACTGTTATTCGATTGTGATGACCCTATGGCAGACAAATCTGCAATTACGGTCGAATTCAATGATATTCAATGGGGATATTTCTTTCATTTATTACATCTATTGTGAGAGCTTGTATCGTAATTATCCCGCCCATCATTATATATACATAATTATAAGCTTTGCCATATATTTCCCCAGTGGCCTTCAATAAGCCATTCTCTCCGAAATTTGTCCGTAGAAAATTTACTATCCGATTCCCATTTGCAATGAAGGTCTCGCTTCTTGAACAAGCTTTTCCTGACCATTTCCTTTTCTTTCTTTTCTATTACACTAGCGAGTGGTTCGGTTTGCTACATTTGATTATCTTAATCACTTTAGATTTTGTTTTGAATGCTTTTAATATTTCACGTATTCTATCCGCAACTGCAGATGATGTGACGGGGCTCTCTGATTCCCAGCTTACCAAAACCGACTCCCTCATTTGGCTAAATATTTGTGAAGAACAATCGAAAGCTGACAGTGTCAAGGAAGAAAGTGGTGATGGAAAGCCGGAAAAGAAGTACGTCGTACCAGAATTCCAGTTGAAAAGGTTTATTGAAGATTCCCGAAAATATCACGCTTTGAAAGATGAGAAAAAAGTTTCATTTAAAGGCAACAAATTAGGTAATGCCAGCTTGAAATGGTTGAGGAAACATAAGTAATAAAATACATTGCAATTTGTCTAGAAGATCAGAAACATACCAAACCGACAATAAAGAAGTCCCTATGCATAGACACGCCTGAAACGAAAAGGGCAATTCTCATGAAAATGTCAGAAGTAGGCGCAAAGCAAAAAACGGTTTCCAGTCCAAGGATAGAAACAAGTAAGGATAATTTATTTATTAATTAACAATCCTTTCACCTACTCTTTGGTTACTCATTATATCCCAGGAAATGCAATACCAATTACGATAACCCTCACTAACTAGTCAAATTTCTATATTAAGGGACCCTTCAGATTTGTCTTCTTTGCCTAACAAAATTATTGGCAATCAAATATTCATTTGACTCACAATTTTCACTAGCTATTACATTCAAATCTTTATATCAATCTTGAATCCAAATCCGGATGTTCAATCAACTTGGAACTTTGCGAACTTACGTATTATTGGTGGCTATGTAATAATTCTATGGAAATCCACATGTAATTATGTATAGCAGGGGCGTGCAAAAGTCGGCCCGCAGGCCGTATCCGGCCCTTTTGCTTATTTAATCCGGCCCGTTGAAAAATCCCGCATGCAATTTTTTAAATCTCTTTCATGCGATTTTGTTGAAATCAACAGTATTAGTGTGTGTAGTGTACATATAAATAATGAAAAATATTAAAAAAAACAGTATTATAATTTTGAACAGCCGTAACCATACTACTTTAATGTATACAACATACTCTCACAAAGCGCGTGTTTGGCTGACTACATAAAATTGAACGTGTACTCCTCTCACTCTTCGAGGGATGACAGGTCACAGCACGAGTACTGTTTATTTTGATTTAGCACTGGTCACATACTAGTCGTCATTTCTTTTAAGATCACGATTCGCATTAACTATAAGTATTCTATTTTAACGTTTGATGTTTGTCTTTTCTTTTTAAAATTCTATTTACTATTATATTTACAAAATGCAATATAAACATAAAAATGTAATAACTATGTATCAATATTAAATATTTTGTATCATTAAGATATAAATAAATAACAAAATAAAATCTGTCATTAACTGTTTTATTTAATGATCATTAATTTAATATAATGCATCATATTTCTTTAAAAATTACGTGACATATTTTACTGGCACAAATTTTTCGCATGTACACCCAAGTAAGACAATTTCTTGGGCAGGAAAAAAACTTCACCCAGAAAATTCGCGTGTGCACAGCGTAAGCGGTATAGTTCTCCGGCCCGGGAGACATTTTGAAAATTTCATTTTGACCCACGCTTAAAAGTATTTGCCCACCCTGATAGGGTTGGAGGATAAATCTCTGTAATATATATTTGGATAGATAGACATTGAGATGGACATTTGTTTTTATTGCACATTTTGCACTTGCACTTCATAAATATTACTTGTAAGTTTCGTCACTCCGAATAGGATTAATGTCCTATTTATACAACTATCAGTATGTATAGATCAAGAAGCCAGAAAGAAAGATTCAATTACAGAAGAAGAGAAAGGCTTATCAAATTTCGTATTGGAGTGAAGAGAATTTATTTTTATTAGAAATATTTCATTAATAAACACTGCAGAAATGGCTTATCTAGTTATTTTATTGATTTATCATTATAAATGATTTTCATATTGACTAATTATTTTCAAGTTTTAATCAATAATATTAATAAATAAATCGATTCCGAAATTGACAAATAAATTGATTAATAAATAGACTAATAAATATTTCCCTTTCCAATTATGCCACATTTAGATGTATTTTGACATGCCAATATACTCAATACCGATTCTTATATCAAATGTATTTGTAAAGCTTTTTGACGCCCTTAAATGCGATATTTTATTTGATATTGGATATATAGTTTGCCATTATATGGGGGTCCATTGGAGGGATAAATATTGCCAATATTACTGGGAGGTGAACGATGGGCTTTCAAATATTTCTTTAATGGTATAATAATACAATATAAAGTCGAATATAACTCTCAATCTTTAGCAGTACCGCAAAATGTTCCAACCTCCAATATAAACCTCCAAATAACAAAGGAGCTCGAATCGGAAATTAACATTGAAGGCAAAGGGGATTCCTTGCCAAATCAAAAGCGGTACCATAAAAGGCCGAAGAACCTCCAACCAACTGTAACTGAACCAGATACCCCGAAACCTCCAGATTTGCTGGAAAATACTAAAGAAGAAATAGATAAGGTAAGAAATAAAAAGTTTATATATTTTTCATAATTTCGTTGACTTTCAACCGCTGTCAGCTGTTTTCTCAATAAAATATTTCCCATGAACCGAAGATTTCGAAAGGTTTCTTTAATATTCTGATTCTTTTGCTCGAGTAAACTAATCCTCCCTTCTGGCCGTATGAAAGGTTTCCTGATTCCTAAGGACAAATTGCGTATTGAAAATCAAAATTATATTCGATGACAAACTTGAATAAGTAAGTAGAATCTAGAAATACAAATTCCTTTTGGGAACATTAATAGGATCGAGGAGAGTGAGGCGTAATGAGATAGGAAATCAGCATTGCCACGAGCAAATGAAATTAGCAAACGTGAGGAACAATGGCTTGTCAAATGAATACCTCCGGCTGATTGATCTCCCATTAGTCTCTACACCAGACAATTTTTGTTTGAAATTTTGATTTTTGATTTCTTTATATTTTGATGCCAGTAGATTTGTTGAAAAAGCTTTGATGTTGTCACCACTCCGTCACCACTCCGTCACCACTCCGTCACCACTCCGTCACCACTCCGTCACCACTCCGTCACCACTCCGTCACCACTCCGTCACCACTCCGTCACCACTCCGTCACCACTCCGTCACCACTCCGTCACCACTCCGTCACCACTCCGTCACCACTCCGCCACCACTCCGTCACCACTCCGTCACCACTCCGTCACCACTCCGTCACCACTCCGTCACCACTCCGTCACCACTCCGTCACCACTCCGTCACCACTCCGTCACCACTCCGTCACCACTCCGTCACCACTCCGTCACCACTCCGTCACCACTCCGTCACCACTCCGTTACCGCTCCGTCACCACTCCGGCACCACTCCGTCACCACTCCGTCACCATTCAACGCTGTCTCATTTCATGTATTGGGAACATGTGGGAATATGTTTAACCGATTTCAATAGTGTAAATTATTTATTACCAATTGCTCACAGACTTTATTCCATTGCGGCCGACTGCTGGAGACGCGAGAACATGAGAAGAAGTCCAGAAAATTGAAACTCTTTCAACTACATGAGGACCTGAAAAATATTGAGGAGGAGACCAAGAGGTATTGAAATGTTTACCTCATAACTTTAATGTAAATTAAAATTGGGTTTAGATTAAGTGATAAAAACGCTCTGGTGAGCCAGAAATTACTGTCGAAATCAAGCGGTTACAAGGAGAACTTGATCTCAAATTTAGAGAAGAAAAATAATTTATTAAAAACAGTATTATTATTATTATTATTATTATTATTATTATTATTATTATTATTATTATTATTATTATTATTATTATTATTATTATTATTATTATTATTATTATTATTATTATTATTATTATTATTATTATTATTATTATTATTATTATTATTATTATTATTATTATTATTATTATTATTATTATTATTATTATTATTATTATTATTATTATTATTATTATTATTATTATTATTATTATTATTATTATTATTATTTATTATTATTATTATTATTATTATTATTATTATTATTATTATTATTATTATTATTATTATTATTATTATTATTATTATTATTATTATTATTATTATTATTATTATTATTATTATTATTATTATTATTATTATTATTATTATTATTATTATTATTATTATTATTATTATTTATATTAATCTTATTGTATATAAATCACGGTCCAGGAGAATCATATGGAAGTAAATCGACCCAAACAATAATATAAATAAATTCCCCCATAAAAGCGATAAAAGGGAAATAAATTGACATTTAATAACCTGAAAATTCTGATAAAAATTGTGAATGAAAAATTTAGGAATTCCTTGAGCCGAATTGAAAATTTTGGTGACAATTACAAGAAAATATTTTTTTGTTCGCAACATTTTGTTGTGACGTGGGCAAAGAAAATTTATTTTGGTAAACAAATGAAATTCTCCAGAGACAATGATCAAGTATTTCCCATGAAATGGCACTATGGCACAATCACAAGTTTAATAATTTTACTTAATAATAATAATAATATAATAATAATAATAATAATAATAATAATAATAATAATAATAATAATAATAGTAGATGGAAGGGAGCCCGCAAAACCAGGAGCCCGCAAGACCACATACCCCTTTCCCCCCCCCCCCCCCCGGGAAAAATTTTTTTTTCTTAAATTAATTGGTCCAGAGGGCTCACACTTTTTTTCATCCCAAAAATTAATGTTCCCGCCAACGGATTTTATTGATGGATACCTCATCTTAAAGCCCAGTGCCAGACCTTTAAGATGTGCTATAGGTATCTTATATATCTTTAATAGTTTTAATGTTATTAACATTTGATGACCACCATCTTTTCAAAGTTAAACTAAATTGGTAAATTTAACATATCATCACCATTTGGTAGTTGCACCCAATATATTTAATTACCAAGATTATTTCATATTATTCAATGTTTGAAAATTTGCTATATTATAGTACCGTCATTATGTATGGTAATAATTCATTTGACTTTGATATTGTATTGAGAACTTACATGTATATAGTATGATATTCATTAATCAGTGTTGAACAGGCTTGACAATTGTGAACATTCTTCTTGTGACACTTAGAACAAACAATTACGTGACCACACGGTAAATACAAAACCGAAACTTGATTTTCTTTACAAATTGAAATACCTTTTCTTAACATCGTTCAGTTTTTCCGTTAGCTTATTTTCAATTAGTGTAAAATTTTTATGAAATAATTTTCCAAGTCAAAATTAAATACAAATTTATATTAAATTAATTTCAAAGACAGATTTCAATTAACCACTACTAATAAAAATAATAGTAAATGAAAAGGGTAAATTTTAAAACTAACTGATAAATTTAGAAAGAGAATGAGAATTGATAGTAATAATTAAATTAAAGTAAATTATGGACATAAATTTTTAATTAAAGTAATAATTTTTAATCTATTATAAAAAAGTTTGAATGATAGTCAGGTTTTGAGAAATGAAAATTTTAATGAAATAGTTTTTAAAGAAAATTTAGATACAAATTTTACAAATAATAATAATGATAATAATGTTAATAAAATAATATTAATAAAAATAATAATAAAAATAATAATAATAAAAATAATACTTTATATTGCTAAGCATTAATAATGTAATTATATTTGATTATTTTTTATTCATGTATAACAATTAATTAAAAAAAATATAAATAATATTAATAGATTAAATTAATTAAAATGGAATTGAGAAATGATGCAGTATATCAAATTATTGATCCAAGGGCTGTGGGAAAACATTATTTGTTTGTAAATTATTACAATCAAATATGTTTAAGTCAAAATTTAAAAGGTCAACCAGATACTTACAACAATGTATTTCTAACAAACAGCTAGATACCAAATACTTTCAACATGATACCACGTACTAACTAACTCTCAAACAACCAGATACTTACAACTAACTACTTACAATCAACTAAATATTCTTCATTGTATTTTATGAAATGCTTTTTAAATTAATTTTTTATCTGTCTTCAAAATATGTTTAATTACAATCAGTAGAAAAACCTTTTCAAAATGTTTAAATTTAACAAAAATGATGATTTTCATCAAAAAATGAATAATTGTCAACTCATCACTATGTGGGATTGATGATAATTTAAATTAAAATGAAAGACTATAGAATTCTAATTTACAAAACAATCTTCTTTTAATTGATAACTACTGACTTATTATTGCAATGTAAAAATCGCATTCAATAAATACTTATTGTTGATCAGTTTTATTATATATACTCTGAGTTTATCCGACAGGATGTTTTGACCCCCTAAGGGTACTGGTCGTAAGAGTATTGCTAACACTCAACCCCCACCTACCCATTTACTAGATACTAGATACCATCAACCAACTAACAACTAGATACTAAGTACTTACAACCGACAACAACCAGGTACTAAGCATTATCAACCTACAACTATATAACAACAATCAGTAAACATTGTATAGATCATGTTTTTGAAAATGTTATGAACTGTGGAGATGATGAATGTGTTAATAAATTTTAGTGTATATTTAAAGTATAATTTCTTTGTTAAAGTTTTGGCTTGAATATTTTTACCAGTAACTTTGTAAACAATACCCATGTGACTTGTCGAGTGTGAGCAGTACCATAGTGAGCAGTACCCATAGGGGGACAGAATATTTTGTCGGATAGACTAGGAGTATATATATTAATACTAATAATAATAATAAAAATAATAATAATAATAATAATAATAATAATAATAATAATAATAATAATAATAATAATAATAATAATGTTAATAATATATGACTCATTCGAAAGGTCTTGCACTGGGCTTTAAAATAAGTGTTTGATTAATAAATTCGGATGATGGGAACATTAAGTTTTGGGGTGAAAAAAAAAGTAGGGGCCCTGTGGATCAATTTAAAAAATAAATGACCTTGAAAAAAAAAATAAATGACCTTGAAAAATAAATGACCTTGAAAAAATAAATGACCTTGAAAAAATAATATTTTGAATAATAATAGTCAAATGACCTTGAAAATGGTCTCGGAAAAACTTTAATAACTTTGTCAATATTAATGATGATGATACCTTTTATGGCTCAATCGAAAGGTTTTGGACTAAGCTTCAAAATAAGCTATCGATTAATAAATTCGGATAATGGGAACTCTGTAAATTTAAATTTTTAAATATGACCTTGAAAAAAAATGACCTTGAAAAAATAAATGACCTTGAAAAAATAAATGACCTTGAAAAATATTATTTTGAAAAATAATAAATGACCTTGAAAATGGTCTCGGGAAAACGTTAATAACTTTGCCAATAATAATGATGATGATACCTTCAATAGCTCATTTCAAAGGTCTTGCACTAAGCTTTAAAATGAGCTATCGATCGATGAAATAAAATGATGTGAACGATAACTTTTGGGCAAACGAAAACCAGGAGCCCGCTAGATCAAATTAAAAAAAAATGACCTTGAAAAAATAAATGACCTTCAAAAAATAATATTTTGAAAAATAATAAATGACCTTGAAAAATAAATAACCTTGAAAAAATAAATGACCTTGAAAAAAAAATAATAGTCAAATGACCTTGAAAATGGTCTCGGGAAAACGTTAATATTTTTGCCAATATTAATGATGATGATACCTTCAATAGCTCATTCGAAAGGTCTTGCACTAAGCTTCAAATTAAGCTATCGATTAATAAATTCGGATAATGGGAACGATAACGTTTGGGCAAACGAAAACCAGGAGCCCGCAAGACCACTTAATAATATTTTGAATAATTATATGACCTTGAAAATGATTTTTGGTAAAATGTTAATAACTTTGTCAATATTAATGATGATGATACCTTTTATGGCTCAATCGAAAGGTCGTAGATTGAGCATTAAAATGAGCTATCGTTGAATAATTGTCGTTGGCGGGAACATTAATTTTTGGGATGAAAAAAAAAGTGTGAGCCCTCTGGACCACTTTATAATATTTTGAAAAATAATAATTTAACTTTGAAAAGATGGTGGTCATCAAATGTTAATAACATTAAAACTATTAAAGATATATAAGATACCTATAGCACATCTTAAAGGTCTGGCACTGGGCTTTAAGATGAGGTATCCATCAATAAAATCCGTTGGCGGGAACATTAATTTTTGGGATGAAAAAAAGTGTGAGCCCTCTGGACCAATTAATTTAAGAAAAAAAAATTTTTCCCGGGGGGGGAGGGGGGTATGTGGTCTTGCGGGCTCCTGGTTTTGCGGGCTCCCTACCATCTACTAATAATAATAATAATAATAATAATAATAATAATAATAATAATAATAATAATAATAATAATAATTGTGGTGTTTATCCTAAGCAATTCTGGTTTCCTTGCTTTTATAGAATTAGATGATGAAGTCACGAAATCACAAATATTAATGGGATCACAAAACAAACGAGGAAACATTTTATTACAATTTTCTTAAATAATTTACACTTTTAAATTTTAAATTTTAACTCTTTAATTTTAAGAGAATACATTCAAAAAATAGTATTTACTTAAAAAGTAAAACAACATGATTTGATTTAATATCCATAAATAAATATAATTTATTTATTATAACTCAAAAACACGGTATTTTTTGATTAACCAAAAAAATGTATTTAATAGTTCACTACTGATCATAAAAAGTAACAATTAATCATCAAGCTTCCAATTTATTCAGATATCCCAATCAAATTATTTGTTAGTTATTTCTTGGATCCATAATTGATTTGTGTAGTGGTTGGATAACAAATCTATTCGGGTTCATATTATTGTCAGGATTTGTTACATATTTCGCGAATTATAATGGATGAAGATGTTGGTCTATGAGAGCCAACACTAAAACTATTCGGGGCCGAATACAGTTACTCTTGATAATAATAACATGGCATCGAATTTGCTTTACTCGTCTGAGATTGATTAATAGAGCCTGATTGATAAGTAGAAGTATTAGCTGACTGCATGAATTTTGATTGACTCTTGGAATGAGATAGAGTAGACTGCGATATTCCAGCTAATGTGCAATTATAGGAGATATTTGATTGGCCATAATTGTGTTCTGATTGATCCGTATTCGCTAATGATCCCCATTTATATATATATATATATATATATATATATATATATATATATATATATATATATATATATATATATATATATATATATAATATAGTATAATATTTATTTAGATATTGTTAAGGCCGTATGACGGCTCACTACAATAATAATAATAATAATAATAATAATAATAATAATAATAATAATAATAATAATAATAATAATAATAATAATAATAATAATAATAATAATAATAATAATAATAATAATAATAATAATAATAATTACAATGTATTTTCTCATCACTTTTATTTAATGCTTGTAAAGTTAAATAAAATGAATCTTACATAATTTATAATGTTGATTCTAATTGAATAAATAAATAAATAAAAATTTGTCAACAAACATTTCACTAAGTCATTCCTGTTAAATAAATGCAAATATTGATCTATAGTTCGAAATGATAATAAATGAAATTAATTATATCAATTGTTAATAAAATCAATTAATTAAGGGAGCATCCATTAAGGACGTCCCCTAAGAGGGAGGGTGAGGGGTCTCTACAGAGGGGACATATGGGGACAATGGGAGGAGGGGGTCCAAGTGCTTAGGACATCCTCAGACTAAACCTAATACCTACCCAACACCCCTATTATTTGAATATTATTTTCTCCCATCTCTTAGTAAGAGTTGCAAACTTGTAGCCTATAACCTAGCACCCCATTTAATTAAATTATGCTCCTGTCTCAATATTAGTTTAATATTACAGTTTTGTCCCAGCACTTTATTTATTTTGTTTTAAAAATTGATTCTCTTTTTAAATTTGGACAATGTTTACTAAAGCTTAAACAATATTATGTATTACCAGCAACAAAATAATCTGCCTGATATTATAATTTTATGTTCTAAATTTCATCTGAAAATAAGGGAGTTCTGTTTTCGGAGGGATGTCCCCGGGGGGAGGTCTCCAGAAAAGGGACATAAAAGGGACAAGGGGAAGGGGGGTCAAAAAGTGCTTATTTTTGGGGGATGTCCTTAAAGGATGCTCCCTAATCGTTCTCACACACACACACAAACTATTGATTGTTAAATAATAACTTTAATTTCTGACCTTGATGTCATTATCTGCTGATAATTATTGATGCAATAAAACAATAATTAGAATTATTTACATTGTACACTATTTAAATAATTTGATGTTTATCACATTACCTCTTTATTGATATTTATTTATCGCTGATTTCCTTTTACATATATTCTCCTTCATTTATTAATCCTTAATCTTAATGAACTATGTGAATATATCTTCATTGGCATGGCTAAGGCTCACTTAATCGCTTTAGTTTGTTCCCTATTTTCATAATTAACTTTCATTCGTTTGATTCTTTCTAGTTCCGAGATTCTGGGTACTAATGCTTCTGTAAACGTTACTCTCCTTTGTCCTTTGATAACATTCTAAGGTTTCCCCAATGGAGGTCTTCAACTTGTCCAAACGTTTCATGAATTCTATCGAATTCATTTTTATTCCTTCTGACTGATAACATGGTATATCTAACCTTTCATCACAAGTATATTCTTGATAGGCCGTGGATAGGTTCCTCTAGAAATGGCTCATGATGTAAATAGCTCATAATGCTTTCTGCTGCAGCTTTCATTTTCAGATTCTTATATTAATAACTAGCCAAAGAATTCTTTCAGTTACTGTATAAGAATGACCTGGAAGTCATTAAAGAGAAAGATTTTCTAAATGGGACACCGTTCGTTTTACACTTTAATACAAATTCTTTTAGGCTCTTCATACCCCTTTTCTCTGTCATTCCTTCACAAAGTGCAGTACCGGTGACTCTATGGGCATCCAAAGTGAAAAATTCGCTTGAAAATTATTTATAATGCCTCCAGTTAATCGGTATTGACGACAGCACGGAAATTGCATTAGATAAACAAAAAAGAATTAAACCGCTAATTTTGGTCTCCCCCCCGCGATTCCCGGCTTCAATGAATACTAATCAGTGTCTGGTTGCCGATGGAAACGCAAAATTTTAATGAAGTGAAATTCATTGAGAAATTGTCTAATTCTCCATCAAATTCAAATCGGAATTTGTCAGCTTCCTAGTGAAGCCCAGTTCAACAATTTTTTGTCGTCACCCCTTTTCATTCTTATGGCAACACAATATTGAAACCATCAGAATAGTTCTTTGGTCCTGTTAAATGTCTACCCGCATTTGTCCCCAAAGGAGCTTGAAAGCACCGAAAAATAAAGATTTATTCGCGATAAATTGGAGTCCTATTCTTTCATTTCCATTATGACAAAAGATTAAAACTAATTTCCTATGTAACACAATCAACCAACCCTTTACTCAATCGAGAGTACGGTAGCAAGTCTTTGTAAGGTATCCGTTACTCATGAATGGTATTATCTATATATATAATATCATTCAATGTTCTTGCTAGTTATTGGTTTTGCTTCTGATGTATTCATTGAGTTCAGTACGGAAGGGTCTATCTGTTCCTCTATGTACGTTGCACCACATCTTGAGCAAGGTCATTTTTAAGCAATATCAAATGGAAGGGGGGCTGCAGAGAGAATCGCGATGAAAAATATTTTATGTTATAGATTTGCAAAGGGTTTTGACTGTATAGGGAAGGAATAATGAAATTATGGAGGATGTGAACTGGTATGTCTGTGTTGCGGAGGGTTATAAAGAGGTGTTATTTGGAATAAGGAGGTGTTCGTTTAGAAGGTATTTTGATACAAACATTTTGGCATACTCGTTTGAATAAAGCTTGTTTCTAAAAATTGTAATGTTGAATCTTACTTCTCTCAGAACAGTTTCTTATTGCTAGCATTTGCTACCTTTCTGAAGCACGATTCTCCGTGACCAATAATGTGGACGGTATAGGGAATTTAAATGGAACTAGAATTAAGCAAATTTTCATTCCTGCTGGGACAACTCTATTCTCAGTAAATAAAAGTCTCCTTCCACATCCTATTGGAACCACAAGGAAGACAAATTGAATAATGTTTGATACCTTTTATCAACAGGACTGAGAGACAATTTACAATTTCAATGTAAAATTCTATTTGAAGATTCAAGAGCAAAAATTAAATAAAAATTCAAAAAATCTAAATAAACAAGCTAATTAATTAGCCAATTAAAACTTTGCTGACGACATCAATCATCGCTGATTTGATAGGTCTCATATAGGCCTGTCAGATTGCGATTTAACAGTGAAATTTATGTTGTTGATTTAGAGATATTATCGTTGAAGATTCGGTTCTTAGGTTATTTAAGGTTATTGAGGATATGGCAGATTCTGGTCCCAGGTGGAATGATGGATAAGGTTACTTAAGGTTATTGAGGATATGGCTGAATCTGGTGCCAGGCGGAATGATGGATGAAGTTACTTAATATTATTGGGGAAAGGGCTGACGAATATTTTAAAGTATCATTTGCAGTTAGTAAACTTATTCAAAGTTTTGTGGAGAAATTTATTTAGAATAAATATCTTATTGTGAATGTAAATCGTGTTATTTATTGGACTATTTTACTAAATAAAAGAACATAAACGCATCACTATGTTAGCTATGGGTTTGATAAAAGGGCTACAAAAGGAAGTTAGGATGAACCGACTCTATTACTATGGAAAATATTTAATCTTCCTCTATCCGTTGAGGGAAATTACGGTAGGGAAATGTTGGTTATTGAATGAATAACTGTCAAAGGAAGAATGAATGGGTTCCATTCATGATAATGAACCAATCAAATCATGATTATTTCTCATACAGGAAGGTTTTCATCAGCGACTTGGCCAGTTTCTAGAGAACGGCAATGAAATATTATTATTTCCCATTCTATATGACATTCATTTTCAACAAAATTTCTCCCAATGACAATAAGTAGACTCATGTAGCTAATTTGAATGAAAATATTTAATATCAGGAATAGGGCGAGAGGGAAATCACATCTGCCCATGTGGAACTCGTTGGGAACTCAGAAATGTCGGGTTCTCCTACAATCTCCTTTGATATTCCGTTATCATGTTCGCCGCCTTAGGATAAATTCCCAATGATTTGATGCTTTGTAAATTATATTCATGTTTTTCTGGCCGAGATTTTCGGTCATATATTGACATGATCTTGCCAGCTGTAGAGTTTTAATGCTGCCCAAATATAGCGACTAATACTTACGCTACAAGTGTCCATGAAATGATAAAGGCGAGATCTCGCACCCCTCCCATTTCTAGGCAGATGTAAATATTTAGTATTTCATATGCAGGATAAATAAATACAATTAAATGCAAACTGATTTAGTGAAATTTTGATAATGAAAACATTCTTTAGATCGCCAGTAATTCCAACGGAGTTCCCCCTCGGAAAGTTAAAGAGGGGTCCTCGGATCAACGGCCTGATTCCAAACGGTCAGTGAGGAAATTACATCAGCAAAATGAGTCAATTTCGGATTTAAGTGAATTGTCCAAGGTTTATTATTATTATTATTATTATTATTATTATTATTATCATTATTATTATTATTATTATTATTATTATTATTATTATTATTATTATTATTATTATTATTATATTATTATTATTATTATTATTATTATTATTATTATTATTATTATTATTATTATTATTATTATTATTATTATTATTATTATTATTATTATTATTATTATTATTATTATTATTATTATTATTATTATTATTATTATTATTATTATTATTTATTATTATTATTATTATTATTATTATTATTATTATTATTATTATTATTATTATTATTATTATTATTATTATATTATTATTATTATTATTATTATTATTATATATTATTATTATTATTATTATTATTATTATTATTATTATTATTATTATTATTATTATTATTATTATTATTATTATTATTATTATTATATTATTATTATTATTATTATTATTATTATTATTATTATTATTATTATTATTATTATTATTATTATTATTATTATTATTATTATTATTATTATTATTATTATTATTATTATTATTATTATTATTATTATTATTATTATTATTATTATTATTATTATTATTATTATTATTATTATTATTATTATTATTATTATTATTATTATTATTATTATTTATTATTATTATTATTTATTATTATTTATTATTATTTATTATTATTTATTAATATTATTATTATTTGAATAAATCAAATGTAGATAGACTAAACAAATTTCTATTTTTATCAATTATCATTTGCTTGACTCCAAGTTTATAAGCCAACAAAGTCTGTCCTCCTTTTAAAATACCAGCGTCAAATTCTCCTGCAACTCGCTTTGCGTTCATATAATCCCAACTTCTCTCTTCGATAAATCTCTTAGCGATGACGCTATTAATAGAAGTGTCGAAGGCATTATAATCTCCAAATTGTTTCAATACCAACCAATGGAGTAGCAATAGCCCAATGATAAATTTAACGTGTATCAATTGTCTTTTGACTTTCAGCATATTGACTTGAGTTGATTTTAAGAAATTTATATAATCTGACCAAATAGGAAAGTCTTTAAATCCAAACCCATTCTATCTACTGCATAATCATAAGCTTAAGCCATTCTTTCTTTGAAACTAAGAGTATTGGTATCTTTATCTTTTTATAAGACAAATAAAATTTCCATAAATCGATGTTATAAATTCGCTTGAATATTCTTTTAATAGTTTGTCAACCTTTTCAAAAGCTTTAGCCTTTTTCCCTTGTGAAATATAGCTTCTAACATATTGATCGGTTAGGGGAATTGGTGAACTAAATATTGGTCGACTCTCTTTAATAGATGTACTTTGTACATTTCTTAATAAAGCATTCCATGCTTCCCATGGGTTTGATTTAATGCGTTCCTCGGCCATCAATATATTCCAAAGAGCCCAAAAGAAATAAGGTTTAAACAAAATATTCATATATCAATCAATTTACAATAATTTCCAAAACATTTTAAAATAAAATAACTACCAAAAATTCTCGAGCTTTTCGAGAAAAACCTTTGCTCGCGTTTGTATGTGCATACACCAACACGATAGAACTACTTTAAAAACAACGCGCACACAGACGTGATAAAAATGACAAAACAACCCCGCCCGCGTCTGTGCACACACATACCAGAAATCATTAAAAAAACGCGCTCACAGACGCGAGGCCGAAATCAGCTGAAACAATTATTATTATCATTATTATTATTAATAAATTTACCATAATTAATGAAAAGGATTTTGAATAACCGTTCTTCATTAACAATTTAACCAATTTGCCAACACCTTTCACTGAATTTACAAAAATACAAGACAAAGACCATGAACGATAAATCAAGCCCTTCACCATGTTACCCTTATACCTAAATTCATACAAACGTTTACAAGAAGTATATAAATCATTGACGGTTGTTTTTCTATAAATCTCTGTCTCATAGTGTTTCTGTTTGCGTTGAATTAACAAAACCAACAAATCAAGTGATAATTTGTCTCGGTTTCAAATGTGAATACAACGTATTTATGTAAACTGTTCCTATAATAGAAAAAACAGCTGAAAATCAAGTTAATAAATAATCAGATTGGTGACTTAACCGACATCTCCTTGCAATTGATTGGTGGATATTTATCCTTGATAAGAATTGCCACCTGAAATGATCCTAAAGAATTAACTTAGTATTTTTGATAGCGTATATTTAATACGGAGGTTTACTTTCTTATAAAGGTGCAGAGATCTCCCAATTCGGGATCATTTTAGATTTTTATTTTAGATAAGGATTATTTTGACTGACTTACAACGCTTTTTAATTCATAATAATGTATTGCCATCCTTTCCGTTCGTTCATAATTGAATATCTGCAGAAATTGTTTGTTTAAATGGTTATAAATCCTCATTTTCTCCATTGCCTCAAATTTATTTTCTCCAGGAGGTCTCGAGCAGCAGAAAAGAAAAGATAAAAATAAGACTATGAAGGAGCCAGTTGTGAACCTTGCAATGGACGGATTGCATCCTCAACTTGCAATGTCTTTGTATTTCTTTTTTATATCGTCACCATAGAAAATATATTTTAAGCTTAAAAAATCTTTGAAAAAATTTAATAAATTATAATTATAATAATTGTGAACAGAATGGTTTTGTGGCATTTGTTGTCTTTTATGTGATTCTCAGGGGAGATCAGCTTGGCTTCAATATCTTCAGGGTCACGGATTAAGGTCGTAGGTCTCTCATACGGACATATCAATGTCACTACCCTAGGATTACTCATAAAGGGTCTGACCATCATTGTGGCTATTCATCGAGAGGAATTTATCAACATTGTCATTGTTGATAGAATTGAATTTATAAGAATCATCGAAATTGGTAAGTAATATTGAACGAATGTTATTAGGGTTCCTATATATTTTATATTGTCAAATTAATCTATACAATAAAATTGAGTAAGAAGCTTGTATAGAGGTTAAGGTTCGATGGTCATCAAGTACTCCAGCAATATTTGATTACACCAAAGCGCATAAATTATGTGCAACAAAGGCAAATATTATGCGTTGATAAGTTAAATTTACAATTTTCTAAAGTTTTGAAATAATTTTAATTTAAATGTATAAATAATATAATTTTTAAAATAAATATTTCGTAATTATTATGAATTTCAGGCCATTAACGCGGGATTGGTCGCTAATATGTCCAAAAGACCGCTGTTTAATTAACCACGTTTTTAGACACTGAACAGGGTATCTATGCTGACAGGGCAACTCGTACACTTCATCGGCCACCTCATAATCTGACAGACAAATGGAACCTGTATCATTAGCTTCGGGCGATTTTCTTAACTTGTAATTTCTCAATATCTGCCTCATTAGCTGGTGGAGGACCACTCTGTTAAAATTGATTCATAATACTCGTTACAAAATTGTCGAAACTTTGATCTGAAAATATGTAAGCTGACGAATCTGATCTAAAATCTAGAGGTAGCAATCCACCAAATAAATTTGATATTAGTTGGCCAAAAACACTATTTCTGTTATCAGGATCTCTTGGAGTAATGAAAAAGGAACCATCAGTTTCGTTTGTAGTACTTCCACCAGGAATATGACGAATAATATGAAAAACATTCAAGGCATCATCATTATTTTCCATTGAGTTATCCGATTCAATTCTTTCAATAAATCCATCATTGCACGTCACACATTTACCATCCTGAGATATGTGAACGTCCCTGTTGCATTTATGATAATAGTAATTATCTGTATTAATCGTAGCCATTAAAGAAATTTTATTTTTCAAAAAAATACACTTCCAGAAAACCTCCAAAAAATTTGATTAAAACAAACTTGACAAATTCAACTTCATAAATCCAAAAATTCCAACTAAAATAAAAAATGAATCTTTAAAATTACACTGATCGCGTCTGTGTGCGCATACAAAACCAATGTCAAATGCAAACAGAAAATGCACACAGACATAATATGTCCAAAAGACCGATAAATATAAAATTCGCTCACTCCTTACAACTTACGCATGCTTCAAAGCTCTGCATCTAGTTATGTTTACAAAACGTACTAATGCTGCTGATGCAAGTTAGTTGAGTGTTTTATTTTGTGTGGTTTGGCCGTTATTACGCCTTGTTTCTGTGTATGGTCATATCGACCGTATTGCGACTTATATCGTTAGCACTGTTTGGCCTATTATAAATTGCTCCATATTTAACGTTTTTGGTAAGTAAGTTAAAAAATGTCTTAATTTAACTTATTCTAAATATTTTATATATTTATTTAAGAAATGGGTGACTATGAGCGAGAAGTAGCACGTTTGCAAATGTTATGGGATGAAATACAATCATAAAAAGAAATATCTGAAAATCAGAGTGAAGCCGAAGATGATTTACAAGTTAGTGATCACGTCACTGATACTGAATAATCAGGTGAATTTAGTGAAGAATCTAATGATGAAGTATTTAGTTTAGAAGCAAGCATGTAAGACATCGAAGAAACAAAAGCACGTTCTGGAAGATGCTTTAGATCAGTGATTCTCAATTAATATAAAAGCACGGAACACCATTCACATGATTTATTTACGCGGAACACTGACAAAAAAATACTTGCCCACAATGAGTGACCAATCACAAATTACTATAAAGCTGTCGTAAACGTAAACAATGCCTTCTTATAAGCAAAGAAAATATCACGCGCAACAATAAGAAGCAATAAACACTTTTATATTTGTATGTTTATATATCTGTGTAACGGCTTTCTTATTGAATCAGCTTATAAAATAATTAATTGAGGTTTTTGATGATATGTATCTTAAATGCAAATTTAAAGATAAAATGTCATTTTTTTCGCGGAATACTGAAAGCGTAATCGCGGAACANTGTAGATAGACTAAACAAATTTCTATTTTTATCAATTATCATTTGCTTGACTCCAAGTTTATAAGCCAACAAAGTCTGTCCTCCTTTTAAAATACCAGCGTCAAATTCTCCTGCAACTCGCTTTGCGTTCATATAATCCCAACTTCTCTCTTCGATAAATCTCTTAGCGATGACGCTATTAATAGAAGTGTCGAAGGCATTATAATCTCCAAATTGTTTCAATACCAACCAATGGAGTAGCAATAGCCCAATGATAAATTTAACGTGTATCAATTGTCTTTTGACTTTCAGCATATTGACTTGAGTTGATTTTAAGAAATTTATATAATCTGACCAAATAGGAAAGTCTTTAAATCCAAACCCATTCTATCTACTGCATAATCATAAGCTTAAGCCATTCTTTCTTTGAAACTAAGAGTATTGGTATCTTTATCTTTTTATAAGACAAATAAAATTTCCATAAATCGATGTTATAAATTCGCTTGAATATTCTTTTAATAGTTTGTCAACCTTTTCAAAAGCTTTAGCCTTTTTCCCTTGTGAAATATAGCTTCTAACATATTGATCGGTTAGGGGAATTGGTGAACTAAATATTGGTCGACTCTCTTTAATAGATGTACTTTGTACATTTCTTAATAAAGCATTCCATGCTTCCCATGGGTTTGATTTAATGCGTTCCTCGGCCATCAATATATTCCAAAGAGCCCAAAAGAAATAAGGTTTAAACAAAATATTCATATATCAATCAATTTACAATAATTTCCAAAACATTTTAAAATAAAATAACTACCAAAAATTCTCGAGCTTTTCGAGAAAAACCTTTGCTCGCGTTTGTATGTGCATACACCAACACGATAGAACTACTTTAAAAACAACGCGCACACAGACGTGATAAAAATGACAAAACAACCCCGCCCGCGTCTGTGCACACACATACCAGAAATCATTAAAAAAACGCGCTCACAGACGCGAGGCCGAAATCAGCTGAAACAATTATTATTATCATTATTATTATTAATAAATTTACCATAATTAATGAAAAGGATTTTGAATAACCGTTCTTCATTAACAATTTAACCAATTTGCCAACACCTTTCACTGAATTTACAAAAATACAAGACAAAGACCATGAACGATAAATCAAGCCCTTCACCATGTTACCCTTATACCTAAATTCATACAAACGTTTACAAGAAGTATATAAATCATTGACGGTTGTTTTTCTATAAATCTCTGTCTCATAGTGTTTCTGTTTGCGTTGAATTAACAAAACCAACAAATCAAGTGATAATTTGTCTCGGTTTCAAATGTGAATACAACGTATTTATGTAAACTGTTCCTATAATAGAAAAAACAGCTGAAAATCAAGTTAATAAATAATCAGATTGGTGACTTAACCGACATCTCCTTGCAATTGATTGGTGGATATTTATCCTTGATAAGAATTGCCACCTGAAATGATCCTAAAGAATTAACTTAGTATTTTTGATAGCGTATATTTAATACGGAGGTTTACTTTCTTATAAAGGTGCAGAGATCTCCCAATTCGGGATCATTTTAGATTTTTATTTTAGATAAGGATTATTTTGACTGACTTACAACGCTTTTTAATTCATAATAATGTATTGCCATCCTTTCCGTTCGTTCATAATTGAATATCTGCAGAAATTGTTTGTTTAAATGGTTATAAATCCTCATTTTCTCCATTGCCTCAAATTTATTTTCTCCAGGAGGTCTCGAGCAGCAGAAAAGAAAAGATAAAAATAAGACTATGAAGGAGCCAGTTGTGAACCTTGCAATGGACGGATTGCATCCTCAACTTGCAATGTCTTTGTATTTCTTTTTTATATCGTCACCATAGAAAATATATTTTAAGCTTAAAAAATCTTTGAAAAAATTTAATAAATTATAATTATAATAATTGTGAACAGAATGGTTTTGTGGCATTTGTTGTCTTTTATGTGATTCTCAGGGGAGATCAGCTTGGCTTCAATATCTTCAGGGTCACGGATTAAGGTCGTAGGTCTCTCATACGGACATATCAATGTCACTACCCTAGGATTACTCATAAAGGGTCTGACCATCATTGTGGCTATTCATCGAGAGGAATTTATCAACATTGTCATTGTTGATAGAATTGAATTTATAAGAATCATCGAAATTGGTAAGTAATATTGAACGAATGTTATTAGGGTTCCTATATATTTTATATTGTCAAATTAATCTATACAATAAAATTGAGTAAGAAGCTTGTATAGAGGTTAAGGTTCGATGGTCATCAAGTACTCCAGCAATATTTGATTACACCAAAGCGCATAAATTATGTGCAACAAAGGCAAATATTATGCGTTGATAAGTTAAATTTACAATTTTCTAAAGTTTTGAAATAATTTTAATTTAAATGTATAAATAATATAATTTTTAAAATAAATATTTCGTAATTATTATGAATTTCAGGCCATTAACGCGGGATTGGTCGCTAATATGTCCAAAAGACCGCTGTTTAATTAACCACGTTTTTAGACACTGAACAGGGTATCTATGCTGACAGGGCAACTCGTACACTTCATCGGCCACCTCATAATCTGACAGACAAATGGAACCTGTATCATTAGCTTCGCGATTTTCTTAACTTGTAATTTCTCAATATCTGCCTCATTAGCTGGTGGAGGACCACTCTGTTAAAATTGATTCATAATACTCGTTACAAAATTGTCGAAACTTTGATCTGAAAATATGTAAGCTGACGAATCTGATCTAAAATCTAGAGGTAGCAATCCACCAAATAAATTTGATATTAGTTGGCCAAAAACACTATTTCTGTTATCAGGATCTCTTGGAGTAATGAAAAAGGAACCATCAGTTTCGTTTGTAGTACTTCCACCAGGAATATGACGAATAATATGAAAAACATTCAAGGCATCATCATTATTTTCCATTGAGTTATCCGATTCAATTCTTTCAATAAATCCATCATTGCACGTCACACATTTACCATCCTGAGATATGTGAACGTCCCTGTTGCATTTATGATAATAGTAATTATCTGTATTAATCGTAGCCATTAAAGAAATTTTATTTTTCAAAAAAATACACTTCCAGAAAACCTCCAAAAAATTTGATTAAAACAAACTTGACAAATTCAACTTCATAAATCCAAAAATTCCAACTAAAATAAAAAATGAATCTTTAAAATTACACTGATCGCGTCTGTGTGCGCATACAAAACCAATGTCAAATGCAAACAGAAAATGCACACAGACATAATATGTCCAAAAGACCGATAAATATAAAATTCGCTCACTCCTTACAACTTACGCATGCTTCAAAGCTCTGCATCTAGTTATGTTTACAAAACGTACTAATGCTGCTGATGCAAGTTAGTTGAGTGTTTTATTTTGTGTGGTTTGGCCGTTATTACGCCTTGTTTCTGTGTATGGTCATATCGACCGTATTGCGACTTATATCGTTAGCACTGTTTGGCCTATTATAAATTGCTCCATATTTAACGTTTTTGGTAAGTAAGTTAAAAAATGTCTTAATTTAACTTATTCTAAATATTTTTATATATTTATTTAAGAAATGGGTGACTATGAGCGAGAAGTAGCACGTTTGCAAATGTTATGGGGATGAAATACAATCATAAAAAGAAATATCTGAAAATCAGAGTGAAGCCGAAGATGATTTACAAGTTAGTGATCACGTCACTGATACTGAATAATCAGGTGAATTTAGTGAAGAATCTAATGATGAAGTATTTAGTTTAGAAGCAAGCATGTAAGACATCGAAGAAACAAAAGCACGTTCTGGAAGATGCTTTAGATCAGTGATTCTCAATTAATATAAAAGCACGGAACACCATTCACATGATTTATTTACGCGGAACACTGACAAAAAAATACTTGCCCACAATGAGTGACCAATCACAAATTACTATAAAGCTGTCGTAAACGTAAACAATGCCTTCTTATAAGCAAAGAAAATATCACGCGCAACAATAAGAAGCAATAAACACTTTTATATTTGTATGTTTATATATCTGTGTAACGGCTTTCTTATTGAATCAGCTTATAAAATAATTAATTGAGGTTTTTGATGATATGTATCTTAAATGCAAATTTAAAGATAAAATGTCATTTTTTTCGCGGAATACTGAAAGCGTAATCGCGGAACATGGGTTGAGAACCACTGCTTTAGATGCTCCTCTAAGAAAAACAAAGATAATATGTAAAACATGTTCTAATTTTATTGTATCTAGATAACATCGTCTTCTGCATTTGTAATAAGGCTTACATTATTTGGACAAAATGACCCAAACGCGACAGCTCTCGTTTAATTTCAAATTGCGACCAATCCCGGGTTAAGGATATATTATTTGAAAGTGGTGAGATTTATTAAATTGCCATTTAAATACATATTTGAATAAGTTATAAACATTTTTTTAATTAGAAATAATTTCGGGAAAGTTGTCTTTATGTGATTGCAGTGATGTTCTCTTTGTTCCATGATTTCAGTCAATCTTTTTTTTGTCAATTTCTGAGTATTGAAAAATAATTAATTCTAAATTTAATATTTTAATTATAAATTGCTTTTTCGATGATTTTCATTTTCCAAATTTTTAAAAAAATTTGAATTTTGAATTTTTTAAAATAAATTATATTTTAGTTGCCCTCTGCTTCCCTACTAATCATGAAAAGGTGGAAAGTGAAAAACCTTCAAATTGTATATATGAATAATTCAAAAATCCCGTAATTAATGATTACTGCCCATAATTTTTGTCCGGTTGTATTCTTATACGTATATGTTATTTTAATCTTCTCACCTTTTTCTGACTTTCTATAGTAAATTCCCCTTATTTATGCCAGTAATCTTAATATTTGTGATTATTTCAAGTAAGTGTGTTTATTTTTTCAATATAAAATTTATTTATGTCTTATAGTATACCTTAATTTATGGGTAAGCGTACTGTAATTTAGGTATTTGGTGCTAAATAATTGCCATGAGACGGCTTCAAACGCCAAATGTGTAATAATTAATACATTGGCTGATTTAATCATAGGGAATATCTTATAAAGATTAATAAATATTGAATAAGTATTATGCACAAAATAAATAAATAAAAATAATTGAAAAAATATAAATAAATAAATAACAAATATTCAATAATTTCCATATTAATGTTTATAAGACAAACAGATCAAAGCAATATATAAGATAAACAATATTTCAGCACAGCCTTTATCAAGTACAAGGTCAAACCAAAAAATAAATAAAATAACAATTTGAAAAAAATTAATAATTACAGCGATAATAAATTAAAGTAATTAAGAATTAGTGAATTAATGAAATAATTAAATATAAATAATTAAATAAAATAATTAACCAATTTCTTCCAAAAATATATTTGAACAACATTTGTGTAGATGATAACTTGTAATCATTAGTATGAAGGGGCAAGTCAAAAGTGCACCAGGGGGCCCTAAGCATAATACTAACATTTGAAGAAAAGGATTTTGATGAGTGGCATTCCTGATGGACAGTTCGTATAGCAAGATAATGAAGGGGGTTATGGGAAAGATGCCATGATAAATAATTCAAAATGAAAACTATTGAAATAATATTTAGCAATTGACATTTACAGTCTCAATGGACTTATTTTGCCGGCATGGAGCTGAATTTCTAAAGCGCCCAACCAAAGCGAAAGATTGGGATTCCCTTGAATTGGGCCCGACATGTCAACGGAATGGGAAATTGTCTCTCAACGGATTTCCACCCGAGATCTAGAATGAGTTGATATTTGTCAGAAATTGGCTAGAATGTGTCAAAGGAGAAATAGTTATTAAATCATTTTCATTCCCTGATGATTTTCCATTGAAAAATTTAATTATGATAATTTTTTTATTTTCATTTTGAGATTGCGGCGAAGGAATTTATTGAAACATTCATTCTGATGCGGCAACTCGCGGATTATTCATGACATCTGATAAAGGCGCGAGACTCGTCAGAAATCATCTTTGTTATTCTTCTTTATTCTGATTTCTATATTATTTCTCAAACATTTAAAATAATTCGGTTTAAATGATTTTGCTTATTTGTAATCGACAGCCTCCGCCACCCCCTACCTCCCCTCCCTCCCCTCCCTCCCCTTTCTCCTCATCCACAAAATATAACAAGTTAACTCTTTGATATAAATTATATCTGATAATGTTTTGCTCAAAGATTTGTATATAAATATAATTAATTTTATTGTTTTAAACAATAATCTAAAACGAATGAATATGATTGGTGGAGAAATGCTTATCGGTGATTGGTTTATATTTTATCCCATTTTACATGACTTGATATTTCATTTTGAAAAATGCATTCCTCTGAATGCGCGCCAAATAGTCATTCGAAGTCCAGCTTCCTAGGAAAGTCATGGAGAACTCAAAAGTATATCAACATCACCTTGAATTTCTGCCAGAGGAGCACGATTCACGGACTGAACCAACTGGCATTCCCCAAATCAGTACAACAGAGATATTTCTGGATCTTTATCTGTTTAACCGCCTCTATTGGGATGGTTATCAACAATTATTATCTCATTGATAAATTCCTTGAACGGCCAGTGTTGACCAATGTTCTACAGGATCACACGGCATTCGTTTATCCCGACGTTTCTTTCTGTTTTACGAATCCTATTTACTTCCCGCCTTCCAATTCTCCTTACCGGCGCTTCATCATGACCCAATATAAAAAATATATTCAATTTAAAAAGTACCCGTCAAACTTCTTAACTGTGAAGATAAAGTTCGCAGATTTCCTCTACATGACTCGGAATAATACCTATACCCATCCTCAGTGGTCTGTTTTGGTCGACTGTCGGTATCAAGACTTGCAGTGCAGTTTCCAGGATCTAATATTGAGGCATTTGTTTGCTTACGGAGCGTGCTATACGTTTAATTATTCTCGGTTTGAAACCAGCGCTGGCAACAAGTACCGGTATGGAAACAAAGAACTGGATTTCATTATATACAAAGCTGTCGACATTCCAATTGCCAACTTTGGGGACCCCTTTGAAAATATCATGATGCCAAGCGGAATTCTGTTGATGATTCACGACAGAAATACGTGGCCCAAACTCCAAGAGAGCTATATACTTGACGAGTATAGCCAAGTCAATCTGAAGATCATCAACAAGCAGCATCTGAATATCGGGAAGAAATGCCGGACAGTAAAGAATAAATTCTTTTATTATGATGTATTCTTAAATCAGAATATCTCGGTTTACGGAAAGTATAGTGATTGCGTTTATCAAAACGTCCAGGAAGCCGTAGCCAAGCACTGCCATTGCCAGTGGCAAGAAATGCAAGTGTTATCCCACTATTATAACCTTCCATTCTGTATAGATCAAACTATTCCACCTCGGCTGAACTTTTCATGCTTGGACACCGCATTTGATGATCTGAATAATGGTAGCCTTGATTATTGCTATCTCGATGACTGTGAGCATACTACGTACGAGACTGTGATTTCTCAGAGCCACTTCCCCGCGTTGGTCGACAGGAAAACTAACGTTCAATGGATGAAACATTTGGTAGAAATTGAAACCCGTGAAACGGAATTCTATGGGTTTTCAGATTTGAAGTTTAAAGCGCTGAAATGGGACAAGATCCAGAACACAAACTCGACAATCACAAACATTTCGGTTGCCTTCAAAAATGGAAGATATGACCTGATGGACCTAGAATTCGTAGAGAGAAATTTCATGATGGTAAAAATTGTCCCGACATCCTTTTTTATGGATATGATAGAAGAAACAGAAGGTTATCCTTTGAGTCGACTAATGGGTGATATTGGCGGTTCTGTGGGCCTTTGGTTAGGAGCGAGTCTTATTACAGTGTTTGAGGTGTTCGACCTGTTTTCTGATTTGCTCGAAACGTATTTCGCAATTAAGCAAAAGGAAGACCGTGTCAAAATCTTTAGAAAGCGGTTAGAGACCAATCACGAATTAACTTCAGAATCCCTTTTACCCAGAACTACAGAGGAGAAATCAGATTTCCATCAGTCAAATGTGTAAAATCTTTTTTGGTTGTTTTCATTTATCTTTGGTATGTCATCTTTTTATCTTTAGAATGTCACTACAATCTGTCCAAGAATTTCATTTTTATTTTTGTTCTCCTTTGACTTCCTTCAATTTACATTTGTTGTTTAATTTTTTCTCACTGAACCTGTCCTATGGTGACAAAACAGTCGGATTCCATAAAGGGTCTTGCCACCGTTTAGTTGGGATTTATAATGAGGGAAATATAATTAGAATGAACTTATCCAAGGTAATAGGAATAGGCTTGTTTAGTTTTATTTAATAAAAAGATTTAATAAATTGTCTACAACTCTGTGTGACCTTGGGTAGAAATGCCCAAATGCCCATCAATATATAATTACGACACATTGGACAAAAAATGCGTGGGACAAAAGAAATATTGGACGCCAATTAATAAACAATATGTAATTTGAATAATGTTCACCTGTTAATTTAATTGATTTGGAGTTTATTTGGCCTTCATCAGTACCATGTAAAGAATTCAATTCCCCCTGGAACTATATTCCGTGACGTCATAACCAGACTTCAGAATCTGACCGCTTCGACATAAAGCCGCATTGGATATCGCATTTATTGTACCCTCCTTATTAAATATATATAAATATAATTAATATCTTACAAACTAGCCCTTTGAGCATCTATTATCATTAGGGAGTGGCCAAATAAGTGAAAACAAAATTAAAGTTAGCAATAATTTCCGATGGTGGGAAAAAATTTAATAAAACTCAAATAATTTTTGTTTTTGGATGACTTACTGATTAAAATAGTTTGTAATGTGGTATTCAATGCAATTTCTAAAGGCAGAATAATTTCACACTCACGTGACATTTTTGTGGCTTGATAGAAATTTGTTGGACGGTGAAAATTGTGTGCTCATTTATAATTGTTTTGGGTGTGCGAAGGCCCCTTTTTTAATATCAGTCTTCACAGTTCTAATTGCAATGACACTAATAAATATATACATCATTTCCAAATTGAATCTCCTATAAGCATATAATGTGTATTTCATAATCACGTGACATATTTAATGGTTAAATAAAAAATACATCAATGCACATTTAAATTAAAATTACGTACATATTTGAGACTTTGAATAATGTCGATGTATTTTAAATTTGTCTCTGGGTTCTCACTACATATTGTTGAGGATACCTAAATAATAATTTATAAAGAAATAAATAAAATTACCTGGGGGATGATCGCCATGACAAACGGGACGATCTATAGAGACTCAGAAAAGGAAACGGAAATAAAAAGAAATTTAAAATGAGAAAGATAAAGGAAATAAAAGTTATCAGACAGGAAAATAAAAATCAAGGTCAGTACTAATTAATTAGTACAAAAAGGAAAAGGAATTTTGAGATCGGGGAAAAAGGAAAACAACAATATCCTTATCTCAACAGCTTGCCAGTGATAATAGAATTGATGGGAGAAGGCGGCCAAACAAGAAAGGAAAAAGGGAAAAAAAACTTGATTATCTGGAGTTTCACAAGAGAAGCGAACTATATAAGGGAAAACTGGTGAACATGAAATTAGAACACAAAGAGACGACAAATTTAGAAGGAAAATTAGAGACAATTTGAGAGACGATTTGAGAGACGATTTGAGAAACGATTTGAGAAATAGAATTATTGGAGAAAATTAGACGTTGGACGAAACGTTGTTGGACAAACGATTGTCAAAATAATTGTAAAGAAAATAATTGTAGAAAATAATTTTTGGAGAAGAGTTGAAGAAAAGAATTAGTTGAATAATAAAACGAAAAGAAGTTATTGATTATTTGAAGAAAGTTTGAAAGAAAGTCAAAGAAAACAACCAGCTCAAAATCCCAGTTTAGAAACCAATCAGTAATTTGTGATCTTTTAATCCGGTGTTATAAGCAAGTGCTATTCCTCACCGAGTGTTGTAATAAGCATTGTATAGTCACCAAGTAGAGTGTTGAACTTATTGTCAGTGTCAAGTGAAAGTTTATTTGTGATTATCAATAAAGATTTCTGTTGTCATGTGTTATTTGTGAATTATATAAAGACACGCTTGGAGTCAGAGTAACATTAAATTTTATCACCAACTCAATAACCCAACAATATTACTAAGAAGTATGTGTAAATCTATTTGTCTGCTTATAACAGATTGAATATGGAAATGCTGTATACACATGTTTGCCTTAGCAAAATTGGTAAAATGGTGTAAGCCACATAATGGTTAAACGTTATTTTTAAATAACAATATTCATTAATTATCATTATTTTCCTTTATTATCAATCAATATTTATATTTAACCCAAATTTTCGTCACCGCCTTTTTCATATGTTTGCTAACCAATTTTAATTTATTTGCTCAAATTAAAACAAAAATACTTAATTTTATATTTTCAATTTTATTAAAATAAGAAAAATGCCGGAATGCTTTTTAAGCTGAATGTTGATGGAAATGATTTAAATTAATTAATTAATTTTGCAAAATGCAGCCTACCTATTAATCACAAAAACATGACATTATCTGGGTCGTAATAAGATTTGAAATCTTCGTTGTTGTCATATTTTGTGATGATAAATCAGAGTTAATTGTGTCTACTTTTATATAGCATAAATCTACATTCTATGCAAAATTGGCCTCAAATTTAAATTTTGCTGGGCCACATGAAATATTGAGTATATTTATTTACAGCCTGTATACCAGCAATGTGCATGTGTGCATACATCGAGCCCTGTTCATATTTTTGTGCTATTTGGATCCAATTTAGGTAAGCGCTTTAAGTGCTGTGAAATGAAATTTAGTTTGGCACGATGATAAACTAATTGGACTGTATTTTAATTTCATGTTGTACATTTATTATTAATTTAAACCCCGTCTTCCTCTCTCCCCACCTAATCAGACTGGCACTTAAATATAAAATAAATATCACAAATTTCTGACAAGTTTCAACTGAAAGTAATAATAGAAATCCATTGGATTTTCCCTATGTTCAATGAAACAGATTTCGTAGTCAGCCTAACATGTGGAGAAATCAGCCCTAAGACATATTTCATGTAATAGCCGCCAGGGATAATTAGCAAAATGGTAAATAATCAGGTGGTTACAACGTGCCGCTGACTACAGCTATTGACAGCAGGGAGGTCGGATCCTCAGTACAGAATTCTGTTTCCCAGAATTTTCAAGCAGGCACTATCGAAATTTCATTCGGAATTTACATTTATTTATTTTTAATTTTATTTTTTTCTAAATTGCGGTTAGAAAAGAAATCCCAGAAATTAGAATGTGTGTTAGATCATCATGACCTGCTCGTGGAGAAGAGAAAGAGTATTTCTCGGTAAATCACATTATGGAAACTACAAATTTCTTAAAAATGATCTCTATTACCCTCAGTTTGAGAACAAATGCCTCAAATAAAGATTCATATCCTATTAAATATATTTCCTAACCAAAACAATCAAATGGATTATTAACTAATGAAATGGTTATTGAAATTATAAATAAGAGAACTCCATTTTTTTAAATAAATTTTTCCAATATATTTTGGCAGTGTGACTGTCATCATCGACCAATTAAACAACTTCAAAAAAAAGGATTACACTTATAGAGTTATTAGTAATTACGTAATTATATGTGCGGTATTCAATAAAATTTATTAATCCTAATAACATTAATTAAACACTCAAAAACACTTTTAGGTAATGCATTTTAGGTAATTTTATGCATTTATTAATACACCTAATTCCAGATGTTAAAAGTCTCTATAATACACGTTGGTGTGTTCATCAGTCGATGGCTCACCATTTATGAGAATGTGAAGTTATTTACTTCATTTCATTTATTCAATTTTACAAGTAAGTTTTTTTAATTTAAGTAACTTTTAAGGTTTGAATTTTGATTTTATAAAATTATGAGATCATTATTCAAGCTTTTAAATGTTACTTGTAGTCAAAATTTTGATTATAAATTATTTTTAATTAATTTTCAGGATTTTTATAGGATTTTTATGACTATGAATTTATTTGGAATTATTTCAATAAAATGTAAGTTAGATTAATATTTTTAACTATGAATAAATAAAGAAATCACCAAAAACATTTATTTTTTTAAGACACATAAGAAAGAAGCGGAGTAGTTTTTTAAGTTTTTGTAATGTTCTTGATCCAGCTCATTTATATGGCGAATTTTGTCTTTTTATGTAATTCTATGAAATTATTATTTTTTATACAAGTTATAAAAATTTACGATTTTCGAATTTTTTTCCAGAAAAATATCTAAAAATCTCTAATGAACTTCAAAAATATTTTATAAATAGATTTTACGATGTTTTTTCGTCCTTTTATCGAAAACTCAAAGTAGAGTTGTCCGATTGAAAATCCAAATTTTTTCTGCCATGAATTTTAATATATTAAAAATAATGATATGTTAACAATATGTTAATGACTTTCTACTTTCGGAATAAAAAAAGCTATATTAAATTTACGTGTATTTTATATTATGTGTGCTGCTGTGTTTGTATGTAAAATTATTTTTCTGTCACTTTCTCAATTCCTATAATAAAACTTTTAACATTCTGAACATTAATTTTTGCACATAGGTAAGTTTGTGTGTTGCTAGAGTATAATTTTATCGATTTTTTTTAGATTATAGAAACTTTTATATTCTGGATTTAGGTGTAAACAGATATTTATAATCGTTTTATTGAAGTTGTTTAGTGTATTATGATGACAGCCGATATATCGAAATGAATTGCAAAAATATGCTTTAAAATAAAAATAAATTACCATTATCATTTAATAAATAATTAAATTTACAAGGCAATGATTTATTTATTTAAATTATAATTTTTACAATTTTAAAAAATAATTTTTATTAAATAAAAAAAAAATCCCTAATGGCCACAAGCCTCCCAACTGTTTTCATGTTTTATGCCCATTTTACCCCCAAAAACGTACAAAAAAACACTATAAACCCTTAAAAACGCACATTTTTTATTTTGCTCTATTTCGCAAAATTTAAAAAATATGGATTTAAGCCTACAAAACGGAAAAAAATACCGATAAAGCTATGAAAATCGTATATCGGCTTGCGGCCATTAGGGATATATCCCCACTACTCGGAGGGAATACAATCCTACGAACTATAGGTCCTGCTGCTTGCTGGTCCTATGAATACAATCCTACGAACTATAGGTCCTGGTGAATGCAATCCTCCTGGTCCTGGTGAATAAAAAAATAAAATAAAAAAATAAAAAATTAAAAAAATAAAAATAGAAAAATAGAAAACATAGGATCCAGTAAAAAAATTTATTCTAAAAATGAACTGTAATATTTGCAATAAAGTTTTTAAAAATAAAACAGGATTAATTTCCCACTGTAAGTCGAAGGCTCACTTACTAAAAGAAAATAATCTTAATGACACAAATTCAAAACTCTGTCCTAAATGTAAAGGAAGATATCTGCATTCAGGATATAATAAACATTTTGAAAATTGTATCGGAAAACTTAGAGAAGTATTTACATGCCCTCATTGCAACTTTTCAACAAAAATGAATTTCTACTATTTAAAACATTTAAAAGAACACATAAAAGAAACTAATGAAAGACATTCTGAAGGGCATTCTGACGACGACGAGGAAGAATGTCATTCAGAAGGAGAACCTGATCATCTTGAAAGAGAAAAATACAACTGGGACAATTTTAATCACATAGATGAATTTAAATTAAAAATTAATGGACCTGCAACCCCTGGAGAATACATAAAGAGAAATAAAAAAAATATAAAAGATTCTTTCTGTGAAGCTTTAAAAAATTATAAAGCATCAAGGTATAATGTTATAAAATATAAAATCACAATAAAAGCAAAATACTGGAGAGGACCGGTAGGCCAAGGACCAGAAAACACAACTCCTTTAGATGTTGAAATTGGAATACCTTTTAAATATTTATTTTCAACTAGAGGATTTAATAAAAGCATCAAAGAAATAATTCAAGCAGTAGAAGCAAAACAAGAAGAGGTTGAAAATGAATTAGGAGATTCAAACTTAGTATTCAACTCTTTCCAAACTTTAGTGATTGATTATTGGAGAGGATTACCACCTAATCCTAAATCCTATATTCCTACACCCTTTAAATCTAGAAATGTTATAAACGTACAGAATAAGGATAACAAATGTTTCATGTGGTCAATACTTGCACATTTACATCCTCAAGCTGAAAACCCTCAAAGAGTTTCAAAATACAAACAATATGAAAATGAATTAATATTTCCCAAGGGATTCACACACCCAATGAAACTAGAAGACATTCCAGAATTTGAGAAACTAAATAATCTTAAACTTAATATTTATGAACATGTTAAAGGATGGGGACATGGAAGGAAAGATATTATTCCAATTTATATTTCTGATAGTGATAGCACGAGGGAGATATATCTTTTAATCTTGGAAGAAGGAAATAATCAACATTATGTTTTAATAAAAGACTTTCAAGCTTTTACATCACCAGAGAATCCAACTAGTGGAGGAGGAACATGTAAAAGATGTCTTCATTATTCAACAACTAAAAACTCTATGATTAAACATGCAAGATTTTGTGAAAAAGATTCACCAGCTTTAATTAGAATGCCTAAAGACCCCAGGATGCATTTTAAAAACTTTTCAAATTTACTACAAACAGTAGGAGTTGTCTACGGAGACTTTGAATCTATAAATCATAAACAAGATCTAGTTAATCAATATTTAAAAATAATAGAAAAATATAAACTCATGGATTCATGGAAAGCCTCTAAACAGAAGGAGAAGCCAACAAGGTTGAAAGCCTTTCTAAGAAAAATGAATAAACCCAATAGTATCAAACAAACTAAACAATTACCATCTGCTTATAAACTATTATTTAAAAGTAATTATCCTGAACTCATAGAATCTAGAGAATATACATTTAGAGGAACTTCTTCAGAAGAGGTTCTAGATCACTTTACTACAAGTATAAACGACCTAGAGCATGAAATATTTAAAGTATTAAAAACAAACTATAAAATAAACCTTACAACCGAACAACAGGAAGAATATGAAAACACTTCCAATTGTTGGATGTGTAAACAAGAGATTCTTCCTGATGATAAAGTTATAGATCACGATCATTTAAAAAGTGAAAATAATTATAGAGGAGCAGCTCATAAAAATTGCAATCTTAATTGTCATACTCCTAAATTTGTACCTGTTATATTTCATAATCTATTTGGTTATGACATACATTTATTTATTAAACATTTAGCAGAAAATGCTAAAAACTCTTTCAATGTTATAGGACTTACAAAGGAAAAATATAAATCAGTTGAATATGGAAAATTAAAATTTATAGACTCGTTAAACTTTCTCCAAATGTCTCTGGATGCAATAGCAAAAACAATGAAACCAGAAAATTTTAAAATCACTCGAGAATTCTTGGAAAAAAATAATATATCTCCAGAAGAATACTCGACTTGTTTAGCAAAAGGAATATATCCTTATGATTATATGAATTCATTTGAAAGATATAATGAAACAAGTCTTCCAAGTAAAGAAACATTCTTTTCACAACTTCAACAATCAGGGATTACAGATCAAGAATATTCTCGAGCACAAAAAATGTGGGAATTATTTGACTGTAAAACTTTAGGAGAATATACTGACATGTACCTATCCTTGGATGTTTATATTCTAGCAGATTGCTTTGAAGAATTTACAAAGTCTTTTGTTCTTAAACCTTACAATTATATAACAGCACCCTCATTAGCTTGGGATACTTTATTATATACCATTTGGACTTCAGATCTTCCGGAATCTGATAAAGTTATAGATCTTTTAATTGACCTCGATATGTTTAATCAAATTAAAACTAATATTAGAGGAGGAGTCTCTTCAGTAATGGGGAATAGAGAAATAAAAGCTAGAAATGCAATAACTACTAGTAGAATACTTTCTAAACATCCTGAAGATCTATATAAGAAACTTAACAATGAGGAACTAAAAGAAGTATTAGAAGGAATGAAAAATCCTCTATTTATACTTTATATAGATGCAACAGCTTTATATTCAGGAATTATGACTCAATATTTACCAATGAGTGACTTCACTGAGATCACCCCTTCAGATGAAGAATCACTAAAGACCCTTATGAAAGAAATACTTTCAACTCCTAAAGATTCTCCAATAGGTTACTTTATAGAATGTGACTTATTATATCCAGATGATATAAAATCAGGAACAAGACATTTCCCTTTAGCTCCTATAAGAAGAAAGATAGATCTAGAAGAACTTTCTGAATGGCAAATCTTACAAGATAAACCTCCAACAATGAAACTTCTTTGTGATCAAACAGATCGAACTTATTATCTTTGTCACTATAGACTTTTACAGTTTTATCTTTCACAAGGTATGATATTAAAAAAAGTTCATAGTGTCATAAGATTTAAACAGAGGCCATTCATGAAAGCTTTTATCGAAGAGAACATCAGATGTCGAAACATTGCAAAAAGAGAAGGTAACCTTTTTAAAGATAATAATTATAAACTTTTAAACAATTCAGTCTTTGGGAAGACAATGGAGAATGTTGATAAATATACTCATATTGAACTCTTGACAAATACCCCGAAAGATATCGCTCGTTATAATCGTATGCTAGGAAAGCCTACATTTAAAAACGCACAAGTATTTTCTGAAAGTCTTACTGCAATAGAACTAAAGAATTTTGAGAAAACATATAATAAACCAATATTTATAGGATTTGCAATTTTAGAACTTTCAAAATTACAAATGTATGAAACATATTATAACATCTTACAACCTATATATGGTTCTAATATATCAATGCATGCAATGGATACAGATTCAATGTTTTTAACAATAAGAACTGAAGACCTTGAAAGAGATATCTCCGAAAATCCTATACTTTCAAATTTAATAAATTCATCTGGAGAATTATTTTCATTTAAAGATGAAAAACCAAATACTCCTATAGAAAATGGAATATTTATTCGTGCTAAACAATATTCATACGAAACATTTAGAAACCCTGAATTTGAAACTCGAACATTTATATTTAAAACCCCAGAAACAGAGGAATCCTTTACACATAAATATCCTATATTCCCTAATGATGAAAAACCTGTAAAGGATAACAGATGTAAAGGAATACAGAGATCAGTTGCAAAGAATCTTTCTCATCAAGATTATATAGATACATTAAACCCAGGTCATAAAGATAAAATTGATGAAATACATCAACTTAAAAGTGAAAACCATGATATTTACTTGATAGAATCCCAAAAAGTATTATTATCAAATTATGATGATAAAAGATTCATCCTAAGCGATTTAAAGACAACTCTTCCTATAGGAAATAATTTAATCCCTATAATAAAAAATCTTGCTAGTTTGAATAAGTTATATGATACAAAGATTACTGATCTTGATATTTATAATGTTGAAATCATTTATCCCGAGAGAGAAATCGAGAAGCCTTTATATTCTCAAGTTTTTAATCCTATACGTATGGAACTTAAATATTTTAATACTGATCCTGAATATATAAAAGGTCTAAGTGATAAAGAATTTAAAGATCATAAAGAGGTTCTAAAAATTAAATTCGAAAAGTTAGCATCAGATTCTATCAAATGATTTTTTTCTTTTAAAAATGTCAACAATTAATTTAAGAGTGACAACATCAACCTTTTGAAGGGCAATAAATTTTTTTATGTATGATTCTTTAGCCACTTCTCTCGTTTAATTTTTTTAGAATATTCATTACTTATAACATTAGCACTTTTTAATCTTATAACCTCATTTTTAATATCTTGTATTATTTGATTTGATTTCATTATTTCATCATCAGTTAAGATTCCATCTTCTAAAGCTTTTAATTGAAATAAAAATAATTTAGAGATTCCTAATTCTATTGATAAACAAACTTCACGATATAAACTTTTTTTTTAGAAGTATAAAATAATGAAACTATTTCAGTCAAGAAACCATCAGCTACAGAAATACTTCCAAGTATTACAGGTGCTATTGTTAAAACTGGTAAAGTTATAGGTAAAATAACTGTTAATATTGCAGATGTAAATCCTAAAGAATAACCTATAACTTTTAAAACTGTATTCCCTTTATTCCATCTATTTTTAATTTTTTTATAATGCTTTAATAAATCTTGTAAATGTAAGGTTTCTGATTTAAATTCTTTTACTCTCATAATTTCAAGTTCTGTGGGAGCCGAGGCCTTGGAAAAATAATATCCTGATGATCTCAATTCTGGAGGGACCTCTGGGTAAATTTTTTCTTCTCTTACTTCTTCCATCTTTTGGACTTTGTCCATTTTAATAATTAAAAAAATAAGACTTTATTCTTCTGAGCACCATCTGGTACCAATACTCGGATATCAAAAGAAACTCTTGTTGAGAGGATATCTTTATACAATTCTCTCAATGCTTTACGAACTTCATCAACATCAACCTTTTTTTCATAAAATATTAAATCTATATATTGTACAAGTGTGCTTTTAAAATAATATTCTTACTTTTAACTTTATGTAGTCCATGTGAATGAGTATTAACATACCAATCTCCGTGTGGTAAATCATAACTAGTAATTATAACATCACCCTTTTCAAGCTTACTATTATAATCACATTTCACAAACCATTTCATTCTTTCATTATCATCATCAAACAAAAAGAAATAAGGATCAATAATCTTTACAACCATAAAAAC
Organism: Schmidtea polychroa; assembly: GCA_959609185.1. Taxonomy (NCBI): domain Eukaryota; kingdom Metazoa; phylum Platyhelminthes; order Tricladida; family Dugesiidae; genus Schmidtea; species Schmidtea polychroa. Next base: position 24,367 of record CAUHTR010001417.1, on the reverse strand, counting down.
ACTCCATTCTTTACTATTTGTTGTTATTAAACTTGGTTCTATAAAATGTTTATATGTATCGGCTAATAATGTTTTATTCTGTTCTAATTCAGCAGCTCTTTTTCTCAAACTATGTGTAGTGTTAATATGTGTTCCATGAGACTCTAAATTTGAAATTCTTTTATTAAATGATGTAATCATCTCATTTATTATATTATATATTGTATTAAATTTAGTATTCATAATTTGTTTATCTTTAGAATTTAATATGCTAGTATTTAACTTTACAACTTGTTCAGTTAACAGACTTTGTAACTTGTCAAATTTATCATTAAATCGTTGTTCGATATTATTAAGCTTTGATTCCATTGAATCAATTTTTGTTGTTAATGAACTTTCAATTCTTGTTGTTGTTAAATCAGTATATTTTTTAACACCATCTACATATTTCTTATTAACTGCATCAGCTTCATCAGTTGGAAAAGATAATTCTTTTATCTTGTGTCCATTTAAAATTAAATCACCCTTCATTGAATCACCTCTTTCATTAATATATTTATTTTCTGTTAAAGTTAATATTTCTTCTGTATTAAACCCTGTTTTTATTGTTCCACCACCTCTATTACATGGAATATAAGAACTCATTTATTAATAATTTAAAATGAATCTTCATATGCCCTCTCAAACCTGTTTCAAATGTAAATACATTGAAATCTCTTCTCCATTAAAATCAATCAATTCTCCTTCTTGATTAAGAATTTTAAAATTAATATCCATTATATATTTTCTACATAAAGGTAAATAATTTGGAGGATTCATTCTTTCAACTATTTTATATCCCATAGGAACTGTGTTTGAGGGAAAGGAATATAAAACATTTGTTTGTTTACCATTATTATAAGAACCAGTTATACAATCGCAATGAATATTTATTGTGTTTGTATTTATTATTTTTATAATATTTTCTGATGTTATATTCTCAACTACAGGTGTGATATAATGGTTTCGTGTAAATCCTAAAATTGTTCTAAAGAAACTATTATTTTGAAAATGAATTCCTATATTCTCTAAAGTCATTATACATTTTGAAGTTGGTAAATCCATTTTAATTTTAATGACTCCATTTGTTTTTTTAGAAAGTATATTATTTAAATCTTTTATCTCATAAGCTCCGGGTTCGATTGTTATTATAATCTTATCTGTAGATTTTGGGCTTATATAATAAAATATGTTATTATCTTTAGTTATATTAAAAATAGTATTATAAGCACAAAACCATAATAGTCCTAATTCATAATTTAAATTTTGATCTAATTTAATTGAATCTTGAAAGTTTATAGTAAAGTCTGATTCTTTTGAATTTATAGATAAAGTTCTTGAATATTTATCTGACATTATGTTTACCATTTTTTTTAAATTATCTTCCGGAAGGTTGCGAAGCTCCATTTTCATAGTATAGATTTTAAATCATTATAAATTTCTTGGATTAAGGAAGTGAAACCTTCTCCTTTGGATTTATTCAATCTATACAAAACATATAAGCTTAAAATACCACATATTTTAGTATTATTAGGTTGAACTTGTAAAGAATTAAAAGTGTAGTCCTTCGAGAGATAGTCTTCAACTTCTTTAGTGGGTTTAATCCCAAAAGAATCAAAGTATATCCTCTTATTATATATACAAACCCAATGAGATCCTTTTTCATTTGAATTTTGATAATTGATTATTATATTATTCTTTTCTTGGGGACTTTGTCCAGTTTTTCCAATTTTATATAATTCATCATTCATTAATATTTTTATTTTTAAATTTAAATAATCTGCATAATCTTTTAAATCAAAATTTGTTTTTGTATTTATTCCAAATGTTTTTAAAAAATCTAATATTGAAGGAGTCATTTATAACTTCGTATATTTATTAAATTTATCTTTTGAAATTATTCCTTGTTTTAACAAATCTTTAGAAATATTTAAAATATCAGAATCTAAATTATTATGTCCTGCTTTTTTAGCTGCTAATAGTTTTCTTAATTCAATAAAAAGATTTATTGGATTTATCTCCTTACCCTTTCCCTCTCCCTGACCCTGGCCCTGACCTTCTGTAACAATATAACCCCTTTCATTTTTATTTAAATATTTCTTTAAATCTTGAATATGTTTTGATTTAGAACTACCACGCACTAATCTTATTAAATTTAAATATTTTTCAATTTCCAGAAGATTATCTGAAGGATATCCACAAAGTAATTTATAAAAGTCATCTGTAAATTCAAAGTCTAAATATTCATTATTATAAACATTTTATGAATGAATATGTGATTTATTTTCTTAAGTTGTATATAAAGTAAAGTTTTGTTTATTAATTGTTATTATTTGATATCCTCCGGGATTAGTATTAAATGATGGTTTAATTGAAGGAGGTAAATCTTCATTAATTTTAGGATCAACTTTAAGAGGTTTTGTTTTTAAAAACATTTCTTCTTCTTTCACATCAGAGGTTCTTCTACGTTTTCTTTGATTTCTTTCTTCTTTATCCTTTTCTTCTTTATCTTTTTCCTTCCACTCTAATTCTTTTTGTTGTTTTTTATCAAACTCTAACTCTTTAGGTTTTAATCCCTCTATAGCTTTAATTGTTGGCTCTTGTTGTTGTGTTATTACATCATTTAATATTCTAGATTCAGTATTTTGAATTAAATCTTTTTTATTATATTTATCTTGTTCAGATTGTAATTTTTTAAAAGTGCTAATCTTTCTTCATATACCATTTTAATGGTATTAAAAATCAATCATTTTGGTTCGAATGGTTTTAAATATAATCCTTTACCATTTTTAGTTTTACAAAGACATCCATTCTTTAAAGATTTACATATTTTTTTTAAATCTTCTTTATCTTTCAAAGATAAAGATTCAGATTCAGAAATTTGATTTTTTAAAAATCATTTAAACCGCGGCCTTTATAAGNCAAAGATAAAGATTCAGATTCAGAAATTTGATTTTTTAAAAAAATCATTTAAACCGCGGCCTTTATAAGGATCAAGATATAGACCTGCACCTTCGGATAGACCTTTTCCCTGAGACTTTTGCAGAGTCCCCTGATAAGGATTAAGATAAAGACCCTTTCCAACGGACACTCCCCCTTTAGCTTGCCCTACCTTTTTCATTGAATCGATTTCAGTTTGTAGTTTTTCTTTTTCTAGGTCTGTCTTTTGAGATTCTTTAGCTTTTTGAACTGTAGTTGCAATTCCTCCACCTATTCCAGCAGCACCTGATAGTCCGGCAATGATTGCAGGTATTAAAGCAGCTAATGGAAGAAAGCCACCTTCTTTAGCTTCGTGGAGCTTCGCTCTAACTTGTTCTTTTACATGTTTTCCAATAAAATATTTTTTACCAGAGATTACTACTGATTTATTCTTGTCTGAATTTATTAATTCTTGCAAAGATTCCTCTGTAGGGTTTTGTGTTGTCATTTTATAATAAATAAAATGGATATTTGGAAACCAATTTTAAAATGACATAAGAGTAAATTTAATAATAAAGTATTTCCTGATAATTTTAGATGCTTAATTATTGGATCTTCTGGATGTGGAAAGAATGTTCTTCTTTTGAGGATGTTATTAGAAGATGGTTTTTTAGATTATAATAATTTAATCTTTTATTTTACAACCATTAACCAACCAGAATTACAACTTTTGAAATGTGGATTTGAAAATAAATTAACTAAAAAAGCTATAATTGATATTTTTAAAAATCAACATAGGTGTCCTGAAGAAGTTTTTCAACCTTGTGATATGGTTGATTGGTACAAGGAAAAGATTTTAGAATCAGATATTAGTAATAAAAATGATTACATCTGTGAAGATGAGGGGCAGAGGGAGGGTTATGGGATTAAAGTTTTATTCTCTAATAAACCTGAAGATGTTTTGCATTGTGATTTACTTCCTAAAGATAAAAAGAATCTAGTTATATTTGATGATGTTGTTAACATGAAAAATCAAGAGATTCAAAAGAGTTACTTTACACGAGGTCGACATAATAATTGTAATGTTATTTATATATCTCAAACATATTATGCTTTAGATAAAAATTCAATAAGAAATAATTCCAATTGTTTTATATTTTTTAAATTAGATCGCCGTGATAAGAATATGATTTATAATGACTTATTTTCAAATGTTGAACCTGATAAGAATATGTTTGATATGTTTGTTGATAATCATTGGAAAGAAAAATATAATTATATTTATTTGGATAGAGAAGAAGCTGAAATATGGAAAAGTTTGTTTTAACTTGTTTTCTATAGTTCAGAAACTAGTTTTCTGTAGTTCATTATTATAAAATCTACCTAATATTTTTTCATTATTTAAATCGATGATACCATATGTTATTGGAGTTGTATGATGTATTTTATTTATAATAAAAATTTCATTTGTCCATTTTGCTGTGAATCCTTTTTCAAATTTATTTTTATATTTAAATATTCTTACGCGGTCACCAATTTTAAATTTTGGTTTTATAGGGGTTGTATCAACAAAAACATTATTTTCAACATTTACCACTTTAACTGTTTCAGGATTCAAGGAAACATTTAAAGGTGTTGATTTTATAGAACTATGTACATCATTATTATATTCATTTACAATCTTTTGTAACAATTCATTGTTCCATTTTTGTTTTCCAATAGCAGTAAAATATTTCCACATTTTATTTTTTAATGTTCTATTTAATCTTTCAACCATAACTGCTTTTCCTTCGTTTTCTGTTGAATATAATTTAATATCGTTTTCATTTAAAAACTTTGTAAAAACTTTGTTATAAAATTCTGTTCCTTTATCACACCATAAATATTTTGGAATTCTTTGATATTCTTCAAATATATTTTCAAATGCTTCTGTAATAGAATATCCTGTTTTATTTTCTAAACATCTTGCAAAAGCAAATCTTGTATATAAATCTATTACTGTTAAAATTATTTTATATTTTTCAGGGTCTGATGATTTGGTTGGCATAAAGACTAAATCAGCAGACCATGTTTGATCTTTTTCATGTACTTGAACTTTTAAATATTTTTTATTTTTTCTAAATTCATGGTGTAATTCATTAGCATATTTTATTTCTGATTCTGTTGGGGTTTGTAAACTAGTCTTGGCTGTACTCTCGAGGGATCTTTCAATCTCTGCTTGTTCGATAATCTTTTTATTAGCAACATCTTTTGCTTTTCTAGGAAGTCCTGCTACTATGAAAATCTTACCTTTCATTGCTAATTTAACTAGAGCTCTTTGAATCTTTTCTTGGGTTGATGGATTTTGGATATTATTTAAATCATGTATTAAATTTACATCTGCAACATGTCTATCTCTAAGATCTTCTGAATTGTAAGCAATATCATGTTTTAAAGCTGCTTGATCAATTCTATTTATTGGTTCTTCTCCTTGTTTGGGATTATTATTTTCATCTAATCTAATATCTAATCTTGTTCCTGGCCCAGTATAATTGTGACGGAATAAATGTTTTTCACCTGGATATTTTTCTGTAGTAAAAGGTTTTAATATTGAAGATGTTGTTTTTGAAGATTGTAGGTCGCCTCCTGTAATATCAACTCTCGTATGTTTTTTAGTTTTGAGATGACTTGCTTTATGGTGTTTTGTAACTTGACAATTACAAGTTTCGCATCTCCAATAGGGTTTATTTAAAGACATTTTAAAATGTTAAAATATCAGGGATTATATCAAGAATCTCCCCTAACATTTTCAATAATTGAAATCTTTCCACCATATAATTTCATTTCTATTTTCTTTTCTTCTAATATTAATGTATATACTTTAGCTTTAAAATTAGAATCCTTTGTTACATGAAGTGTAACATCAACATTATTTATGGCTAGGCGATCATCTTGGTCTGATACATTTATACAAAATATAGAATATAAATTTTTGAAATCTTCTAAACTTAATTGCGGCTCAACTTTGAAGTCGTGGCATGTTTCAATATAATTTAGATATGGGAATATGTTTTCATTATTTTCAATATTAAATTCCATTCGATTTATTGGATAATATGAACTATTCAATTGGACCTGGATGGTTTTTAAATTATCACCCCCAATCTTTTGAATAAACAAGTTGTTGTTCTTTTGGAAAGATGGATCTCTTTCTTTGAATCCAATCAAGATATATCTTGGTCGGTATGCTAGATTTGCTACCTTTATAGAATATGTTGAACCCTCTGTCATACTAAATTCACTACAGATTCTATTTAAATAATTTACATTTATAGATTTGTTGGAATTTAATCTTTCAAGTAATTTAATTTCAGAATGTGGATTTAATGTCCATTCAGGTATATGTAATTCAAGTGTTGATAATTTTAATTTAGCTTTTGTATCCTTATCTCCATAAAACAATCTTTTATCACCATCTAGTCTATTACAGATGAGTTCTATAAAAACATTATGGAGCACCCGGTTATAGTTTTGAAGGAATCCGAACAAGTGTTTTAATTCAAAATAACCTTCAAATTTTTTAGATTTATGAAGTTCAGCTCTTTTATAGTAAGCATAATTTATATCTAAACCATCTTTATCTAAATCTCCTTTATTAACATCAGGAATCCAACCTGTTAATTCACCATATTCATTTTTATAATCATAACCAGTCAAAATAAAATTTAACATTGTAGAATATACTCCTGGATGTAAAACAGTTTCAATTTCTGATCTTCCTAGTTTTAATCTCATGTTGGAGAATAAATTTGGAAAGAAATTGTTTTCTAGGGTTATATCTTTGTTTGCTTCAATTTCTAATTCAATTTTATAATATAATTTGGCATTACAAATATCTATTGGGTTTGATGTTTGAAGAGATTGAAAAACTATATCACCCCTACGATTTAAGTTTGCAATAGATCCTGAAGTTGGAGAGATTTTTAAAATATCGATTTTTCTTGATTTCATGAGTAAATTCTTTATTATAATCAAGATTTAATTTATTTTTTTCTTGAATTTTAAGATTTATATTATTCATTTTTATAATAAAATTTTAAAAAATGATAAAAATCCGAACTCCGATAGCGCAGTGGGAAAAGACTGGCATTGTGGTTCAAATGGATAGCGGTTCAAATCACGTCTGAGGTTAGTTTTTTTTTCAACATAAAATAATATTAAAAATTTGAAAATAATATAGTGTGGGTATCTTAGATTTATAAAGTACTTGTATATTTTATTTTATTTATTTTATTTTATTTATTTTATTAATTAATTATTTTTTAAACATAAATATGAAAAAAAAAATATTGAAACGGGTGATGGTGGCGAACCGGTAATTATCGTCACCAGTCTTTCGAACACCCCCGGATCGATTCTATAATGTGCACATTTATTTCTTGGTTGTTTTCGGACCTCTTTCGGATTCGCTTTCGAATTCATTTGTACTTTCGAGCAGCACACTTAAAACGCCGATGAAATCGTATTCGAGCGAGAAGCGAATAATAAGGTGTGCTGCTATTATCGGATTGATTCTGATGTATGAGTCTGGCCAGCTTGTATATTGGAAGAGATTTGATAAACGAAAGAGGTTGAATAAATAAATGATCCGGATCAAAAAAAACTGTTGAGAGGACAGTGAAAAAAAAATAAAAATAAAAAAAAATATCACTGTCCTCTCAGAGCAGTTTTACTATTTCATAAATTTTTTTATTCTATAAAAGTATAGATTTTAGGGCGTTTTTTTAATAGTTTAAGTGAAATGGAGGCATGAAAGCTTGGGGGGTTGTGTTGGTTAGGGATATATACACACTACTATTCTGGATTTAGGTGTAAACAGATATTTATAATCGTTTTATTGAAGTTGTTTAGTGTATTATGATGACAGCCGATATATCGAAATGAATTGCAAAAATATGCTTTAAAATAAAAATAAATTACCATTATCATTTAATAAATAATTAAATTTACAAGGCAATGATTTATTTATTTAAATTATAATTTTTACAATTTTAAAAAATAATTTTTATTAAATAAAAAAAAAATTTGTTTATTGAAAATATCTATAATTTCTATAGTTATTATATCCTACCTGATAATGGCAAGAAGACTGTCAAAATATATCATAAAACGAATGTTTCAGTGGCGCTTTCTTATAATAGGTTATTAAAATTATTTATTTTTGTTCATTTTGATCTTTAATTTTTTTAATAAATTTTATTTATTTCCATTGCGATTTTAAATAAATTTTTATATTTAGAACGTTTAAATCCATTTTAAGTCTTATTGAAATAACTTAATTATTTAACTTTTGAAAAATTAGAGTTTGCACGATCACTAACTAATTGTATTGGATTACGCAACACACAATAAAATTGATTGGCCATTTGATCTTTGACCTTTGATGCAATATCATAACTTATGATAACCATTATTAGGATTCTCATCCGTTAAAACATTAACGTCGGTTTGTAAATTACTAGATAACTCCATAAATTAGGCACTCAAAACTTATCTTTTCTTTTTTTGTTATTCAAAAAAATATTTTTAAAATTTAACCAAATTTCTAATTAAAACTTAGAATCTTTTATCTTCATGGTCTATCGATATATCTCTTCGTTGTAATGCTGTATTTGTTCGATCAATGCAAACTTAACGATTTGATTGCATTGGCTTTGAATGACCATCTTGTATATGACGAATTTTTTAGATTTCATTTTAAATATTTCATTAAAATTTCTCATCGTGTTGTTGATGGCGAGAAAAAGTTAAATATTCTTTGCACAGTAACAAAAAAAGTTATATTTTCTGGTGTTGTAGATGCAGCATGGACACGGTCCATTGGACACCAGCTAAATTAAGGTTGTGAACCGTACAAAGTACAAATATCGCCAAATTATTGATTTCAAAAATACGTTCTCTTACACCTTTGTATTTACCAGACATATTAGCATCATTGTCATATCCTTGTCCTCTAGCATCATGAATATCTAATTTATCATCTGCTGGTTTATTTAAAATTTCCATAGCTAAACCTTCTCCGGTCCTCTCAAGTGATTCAATAAAATCAAAACAGCTCTCTTCAATCTACTGTGGCTTCTATATTAATGGAATTGAGTAAATAATCATCGACTGTGCTGCCTGATATTAATTTTTGCCCATTACTTTCCATTTTACATAATTATTCCCGGGCTCAGAAGAATTTTCGTGCTGAGGAATCACAGGATGTAGATGTTTCCAGTCATGGAATCCTTTGTGTGGATCAGAAATTGTATGTGATTTGTATCCAAAAAGTATACATGGAAAACAAAATATAGCATTTTGGTTCATTGAATATAACAACTATTTTCTTTTAATAGTTTCCCCGTTAATATGTTTCACATAAAACCAGTCTTGTAAATTTACGCCCTAGATTAACTGATCCAAGATTATTAAAGTTGATGTCGTCACCTTGCTCCATACCATGTTTGACAAGGTAATTTATTAATTTATTTGTAATAACTGGCCAAGAATGAGGATCATTGTAATTTATAGTAACAGATGACATATTAATTTTATTCTCATTGACTTGTGTAGTCATTGTACTCTGATCTGAAGTAATACTATCACTACTAATATAGTCCGAGTTCAATTGTTGTACTGCAACATCATCTTGTAAACCAGAACTGACTTTATTAGAAGACCCTTCTCCGACTTCTGGTGTATCTTTTCAAAGCCATTCTACAAGTTTTTGCGACATTGATTTACTTTCTTCAAGTTAATGATTCTTAATTTTATTTTTTGAGCACCTGAAAATGGTTTTGACACTATTGAGCTATGGAAATGTAAAAATAAATTATTTATTACTTAAATTACTTTATTATTTATTAAAGTTTACCTCTGTTTTTAAAAATACTTTGGTTTGATATAAAAAGATAACCGTTGATTCAGATTCATGCGAGTTGCATAAATTTTAGAGTTAATTAAAAAGACACACAAATTATTGTTAAATATTTAAATATTATTGTCATTTAATAAAATTATTCTGTGTCTTATTGAGAATACAAATTGTCTTTTAACATCTCGAATACAATTTGTGTAAAAAAAAAATTTGTATAATTAATTCAATTAACAATTCCGTTTTAGGGCCCCCTCGATCTCTGGTCCCTGTGCTGGTGCACCTGTTGCACCTGCCTAGTTACCGCACTGATCATACCTATAATATATAATATCATCTCCTATAGAAGATTTAAAAATATTAAATAATGTATTAATAATGTATAATTAATTTTGTCGTTAAAGCTTTCATCTATTGGTATAACCATGAAAATTAAGTGTTTTATTTTAATTTAATTATGCTAATTTTATATTTTAATTATTAATAAATGTAGTGCCTCCACTTTATATTTATTTATATTTATTTATTCAATATAGAAAACAAACGACTTGTTTAAATAATCAGAATAGAAAAATACGCACGTTTGAAATAAAGAGAAACAAGAATATAAGAAGAAATGAAGCTCGTCAATAAAATTTGTACTATCAAAGCAGAAGAAACTTTTTATCCAGCACGGGCATCGCAGCATCACCTTCAGATGGGATTCAGATATCGACATCACAATTATATAATTAATAAATTTTCGAAGTTATTAATTTTAATTTTTTTCATAGTTATCATAATAAATATTTAATATAAATTTTGATTAAAGATTGATTTTTTTCAATAAAAATAAAACACTATTAAATGTCAAGGTCACACTAAGTTATTGTAAGATGTAATTTTTTTTTTATTTACCATAATGATCAAGGGAAGTTTGCACCTATTCCATGGCACTTTAACATGCTTCATACAAGTTGAACCCAGCCTCCTTGTGTGTGTGTGTGTGATGAATGATCTGGATTTATGAGTCATATTTTTATTTTTGTTTCACTTTTTAAAATTTATTATTTTGTTTTAATTAATACTATTTGATGGCTTATTTCAAATACTTCAGAAAAATATTAAAAAAAACTTCGATAGGATTCTTGTACCTGAAGGTGACATTTTTGTCCCTTGAAAATCTATTAGCCGTTCATTCCCAATGGAAAGATCCAAGATCCTGGCCTTGTGCAGCTATGAGTTCTACCATCCGTTTCAACATATGAAATTATGGAATCTTTCTAAATCGGTTAAAATCTAGGAAAATTATTAGGAAATTTGAGACTGGCAAAAAAAATGAAAAATTCCCAAGCTCAAAAATTTCCCACAGAAAGAGTTCCAATGATATTGGAATTGGCATTGAACATTTATTATTATAAATATTATTTTTGTAAATAATAATTAGAAAAATTTATATTGAGAATATTCCAAGCCGAGAAATAATATCAAGCAATTTATTCAATATCTCCCCCCCCCTAATTCTATCGATGTCCTCTGATTATTTTTCATCAATTAAAAATCCAAAAGTTTCACTTTTCATTCTTCTTTTTGTCCTTCGGTGACGATTCTACAGCGATCATTGTAAAGTAATTCAAAAAGCCTTGCAACACGAATCCACAACCAACGACGGCACTCATAAAGGAATAGATGTCATCTAGCAAATGAGTGGCCATCAAGACTCCAGCCAACAGAACCAAAGTTGACAGAATGCTGAATCCCAGTTGGACTCGAAAGTACCAAACATTCTCTCTCAGATTTGAAAAGCAAGTTGAGACGAATTCAATGAGCAAACCAGTGAATAGGAAGATCATTGATAGAATCAATGAGCTTTTCACCAAGTTTTCTCCAGCAGGAGACTTGTTGATAAAGCAATCCTTACTAATAATAATGTTTCCACAACTTCCCCATCCGTGAAGAGCCGTCCCAGCGATGATTAGGCTTAATCCAAGGAATAGAAGAGACAAGTTTTGAGAAATCGCAATGGTTGCCATTTTCTTAACTGAATTTTGCAATGTTTGAATCGAATTGTTTGTTTTTCAAATGTGCACTTGATCCAGTCAATAATTTTATTGATTTCATTCAATTATTTGCACTTTATATTGATCTTGTGGCTTTCACTATTTCTCCCTTCTGTATAATTTCCTTGAGCACATGGCACATATAATTGTTCCTAATCATTTCATATGTGCCCACTAAATCTTTACTTTTATACCTATGTTTGTTTTATTTCAACCCACTTAAATATTTCCAAACCTTTTCTTAGTATGGTGTAGATCGGATGGATTATTCTTTTCGTCCCTTCGCACAATGAATATAACAAAGCTGTAGACCAAATCTATCACTGACATGTCCATGAAGCACATTATTGTAACCACCAGTAGTTCTCAACCTTTTTAATATGGGACCTTAAAATGAAATATAAAGACTTGCAGCATCATGTTTTCTACCCAAAGTGTGCCTCTCAGGCACCCAAACAATATATTAGAATCCTCTTCATATAATTTTATGTAATTGATAGGTACAAAATGGCTTTAAAGTTGATATAAACAACTTTGAAACTGTAAAAGCACAATTGCAATATAAGCAAGGTGGCTTGTACTAAATTTGTTACAAGAAAACAGTAAGCATTTCAGAAATAATTTTTATATAAGTTATTAACAGATGTAACTAGTGGTTAATTAAGTTTGTTTAACCAAGTGGTTTCCAAGGTTTTGTCTATGACCTCAAATTTAAAAATATATTTCCACCAATCAAAAAACATAAAGAAAACCAATAAAATTCAAGTAAAAATCAATAAATTTTAATTAATGACTTCATGATATTGATCAAGTTTCTTAATCAGTAATTCGATTGGTGGCTTGAGGAAATAGTTTATAGGATTGAGCTTATTTCTTGCTTTGCTATTAATTGTAACAAGACTGCAAATTCAGATCACAAAGATTTGTAACTGCGAAATGCAATAAAATGTCTTCATTCCAAACCTTCGTCTTCTTTTATTTTCCATGACCTTGCAACAATTTCCTGTGGCCTTAATGAAGGTCGCGTCCACATTTTGGGAACTACAGATTTAACCAAATGTTCAGATTAATTATTAAAAAATTAAATCTAATTTTATTTAAAAAAAAAACATTTCAATCGTCTCAAATCTCAATTTCATTCGCAACAAATATAATATTAAAAAATTAAAAAATAATGCTGATTAATTTTGGATAAATAATTAATTAAAATTTAAAATAGAAATCTCTTGTCAAAACATTGAAGGAAAAATTGTTTTTCACAAAATATTTGCAAAACTGATAAATTAATAAAATAAATAATTATTCACAAGGAAAATTAATTTAAATAAAAAATACAAATTTAAAATAAATTTATTAAAACAAATATTGACAATAAAAATTTTCATTAAAAAATTTAACACAAAATTTGACCAAGTAGTGACGAGTAGCAAAAGGTCACCAATGGGAGGCTAGGAAGCTTTGAACATATTGAAAACCATCAATTGGATGAGTAAACATGGCCTTGCCAAAGGTTTCCACTCAACTTCCTAACATAATATGTAATTATACCTACAGAATTGTTTAGTTGAAACAAGCAAAATTGTGATACATTTATTACCGGCTTTTGGGCTATAAAGGCTGGACAGATGTCAACATGATGTAATAAATGTGTTATAAATTTGTTTATTTATTTTATTTGTTTACTTAATCCATTCAGTTGTTGTGCTACGTAAATATTTTGCATAATTTACAATTTCATAACGGCATTACCGAATATCAAATCAATATTGACCAATCAATAAAGATTCAATAACGATGCTAATATATCAATGATTGAATGGATAAAGGATTTCACTGACAATCAGCAATCTATTTCATTGAATTATTAATTTGTTCAAATTATTACTTAATTAATTATTAATTTAAAGGTTGAATTTACAGCAGTAAATTAAGGCAACAAAATATAGCTGAAAGGCATAATATTGTATTCATTCAGATCTATAAGTAACCCTTTTACCAATCCTTGTGACATCATAATCCTTTCATATACCTCTCTCCCAATTTAATGTACCTCATTCCCATCCGCAACGCATTCATATTATATTCTCATGTGGATTTGCGTTATTCTGTGAACTCGGTGGTCTTTACCCGCTTAGCTTAGCTTACTGGAACCGATAATGGTTGAGATAAAGATGTGTGACACAGTCAAGTGTAGTCATGCATGAAATGGTTGATATAAGTCCATCATTGACATTGGAATAAAAATCAATTACAAAAAGATTTATTAAACAAAAAGATCAAAACAAAATCAGTAGACAAGACGAGCGTCAAGCCACAACAGACCGTATGTACAAAGAGATCATAGTAAGCTCCAACAAGTTCATAGAATCACATTACCGCTGGCAAATCACATCCTCCATCAAATCCTCCATCAAATCAATCTTCATCACGCCCATAGAAAGGCCTACCTAAAAACCTTTATAAACCTTTCCAATATCAAACAAAACTTACAAAACTTATTTACAATAAAATCGGCAGCGTTCTAGAATTTTATCGATTTCTCTACTAGCAATTCTGTTACTGAAAGGCATTTATAAGAATTATTCCTTCTGCCTGTGTGTGTGTGCTTGTGTGTGTGCGTGTGGGAGAGAGTGAGTAAATGCGCGTGCGCGTGTGTGTGTGCATGGGATATGTTTGCTAGCATGCGTAGGCATGGTGATTGCTGACAATTCTGTTGGTGTGCATTCCCAAGCAGCGAGGAGCAACATTTTGCTATGGGATCATTTGCCATGAATCATTTGCATGGCATGCGTCAATATTGAGGGCAAATTGCTTCAATTTAAACAATCACAACTGCTAACAAATTTTGGGATATTTTTATGAAAGCTTACTTTGTTCAAAATGACTCACTCGCCCCCCCCTCAACTGAATTATGCAAGCCGTCATTGGAATCACATGGGAACGCTGAAGCAAGTGTGCAAAATGAATATAGAAATATAACTTTGGAATGATTGGATTTGTTAGGGATTCTTTTCATCATTGGGATCAGGAATGTTTTACTCAACATTCTTTGTTATAATAATAATTTATTATTATTATTATTATTATTATTATTATTATTATTATTATTATTATTATTATTATTATTATTATTATTATTATTATTATTATTATTATTATTATTATTATTATTATTATTTATTATTATTATTATTATTATTTATTATTATTATTATTATTATTATTTATTATTATTATTATTATTTATTATTATTATTATTATTTATTATTATTATTATTATTATTATTATTATTTATTATTATTATTATTATTATTATTTATTATTATTATTATTTATTATTATTATTATTATTATTATTATTATTATTTATTATTATTATTATTATTATTATTATTATTATTATTATTATTATTATTATTATTATTATTATTATTATTATTATTATTATTATTATTATTATTATTTATTATTATTATTATTATTATTATTTATTATTATTATTATTATTATTATTATTATTATTATTATTATTATTATTATTATTATTATTATTATTATTATTATTATTATTATTATTATTATTATTATTATTATTATTATTATTATTATTATTATTATTATTATTATTATTATTATTATTATTATTATTATTATTTATTATTATTATTATTATTATTTATTATTATTATTATTATTTATTATTATTATTATTATTTATTATTATTATTATTATTTATTATTATTATTATTATTATTATTATTATTTATTATTATTATTATTATTATTTATTATTATTATTATTATTATTATTATTATTATTATTATTATTATTATTATTATTATTATTATTATTATTATTATTATTTTTATTTTATTATAATTTTTAGACTTGATTTATGTTGAGAAATTTATGGAGAACTTCAGATATGAGGGGGGGGGCAAAATCAATATAAATGTGAAAATCAAATCGAATATTAAAACAAATTGCCTAATTATGAATAATATCAAATGTACACAATGATCCCCCCGATCCAATTGCAAATATTCTCACCATGATTTCAAGGGGCCCTAGATGAAATTAATAGTTAATTGATGTGTCAAAAAATATAATAATTACTCCTATCCCAAATCTGATGGGATTCATTAATTTTGAGGTTTGAAATATATTTTCTCGCCTTTGCCGAATTTCTCGTAACGTATCTTCAAAGCACCAACGTCTTCTAGAGATGAGATATTCACACCGAATCCTTCGTTGCCATGGCGATTTGGGAATTCGTTGTACCATTTGAGCATCGTGCGAACCCTCAACCATTACCCCTTCAACAACAAATATGATAGACATGAAGTTTATTGAAACTTTGAGCCAAAAGAAATAAATATTGAAATATATTCATTGAAGCAGTAATTTCCTGTAGAGTAAAAGACAAATTCATGCAAAACAAAAGTAGAAATAAGAAATTCCATTTTCATTTCATAAAAAAACATTAATATGAGGATTTAAAATAATAAATAAATAAAATTTTATTGAAAACAAAATTAATATTATTAATAATTATTAATCAATTGAAATTAATTAGTTATTATGATAACGATAAGCCAATCAAAACACTCCTCCAATTGATATTTCCCGCAAATCGCATTTGATTGGTCACGCTGTTCATGCTGTTAGTCAGCTTATAAGCTTCCTTGGACGGAAATAATCTTTTATAAGTTTCAAGTTGCTGATAGATTGCTTCCTCCTGATTTGGATTTGTCGAGGAAGGGGGTAAACTTCTCTTCATATGAAGTAAGCATTTATATAATTTATGTTTGTGTAACAATTGTAATACACCAAGCCGCCCCCTCCCCCCCCCTATAACACGTTCCATAGGTTCCGACACAGTTCCGGAATATTTGAAGCAAAGAACTTGCTGGATCAGAAAAGGTGAAGATATTTATCCTAAATGGAAACTCTCTCATTGTAGTGAGCCGTTACACGGCCTTAACAATATCTATATACCTATTATACTATATTATATTATATTATACGATATTATATTATATATATAAATGCGCGGTCACCAGCGACTAAGGACCAAACAGAACACAATAACAGTCAATCAAAATTCGTGCGATCAGCTAATACTTCTACTTATCAATCAGGCTCTATTAATCAATCTCAGAAGAGTAAAGCAAATTCGATGCCATGTTATCATTATCAAGATAAACTGTATTCGGCTCCCAATAGTTTTAGTGTTGGCTCTCATAGACCAACACCCTCATCCATTACAATTCGCAAAATACGGAACAAATCCTAACAATAATATAAAAACCTAAATTTGTTTATTTTGCATTTATTTATTAGTAATTGACTATGTGAAATTCTTACGCGAACTTTATAAAATCGTAAGCTTTTTAAATTATATATTTTTAAAAATCTGTTTATTTTTTATCGAATGATATAATTTTGTATTTTTTGTAATTTTGTTTACTTATATGTATAAATTTTGTAAAAGATTTCCTTGCTTGTTTATATATTCCAAAAAAAATTTTGGTAATTTAAATAAAAGCTGACATTAACTCTTTATGATTTATTTTATAAGTTTTCAATTTTATCAGCCGATTTGTAGAAAAATGCGACCATTATATACATATAAGGAATTAATTAATTGGAAGCCAGTTAATACTAGCAACAAATGTATATTTGATTACCAGAAACCAATATTCCAAGAAATGAATGGAATGAAAGTTGTCGAAAATCATAATTCGCAACGCAATAAAGTTCTCTTATGTCATGATATGAAAGGCGGTTATCTAGACGATGCTCTTACTGAAAATTCTATTGCCAAAATACCAGATCGGACTGCCCCAACCACAACACTCATTTCATGAGAATTCGTCATGTCCAAGAAAAGATTATATTATTCTTTTGATTAGCTATTTCCAATTCTTTACTTTGAGTCGAGAGGTCCTTATATATGTCTTTCTATTGAGCAAGGCATTTAGGAAGGTCACTCTTCAATTTTGAGTTGCTTTCAATGGGAGTATTTATATTTAGAAACAAGAATTCTAAGTTCTCGTCTATGTCAAGGTTAACCTTAATGGATTTTATGTAACAATTTGGAACTTCATTGCTTCCATGTGTGATATCCTCCTTTGAATGAATTCGGTTTATCTAACATTTCCACTAACCTTCCTTCGTTAGCCTCATCTTTTATAAGCAAATCTTAAATGTCTTCCTCATTAAAATTGTCAAGCTCTTCTTCTCTCACAGATTTGGAATCTTCTAATATTGTATTGATTCTAGCTGCTTTGTCTATTGGTTTCCACTTGAAACTGACCTCGGGTCAAATGTATTCCCAACAGATATTGAAAGTTATCGATCTCTATGATGGATGAAGTTATGAGATTGATACAGTCAGAAAGGTCAAAAGTTTCCAAGTAGTCAAAATCTCGATAGATTCTTCGTTGGCTTTATATCAAAATCTGTTGCAACGACCTCCTGATTTATTTCATAATTCCTTGATCTGAAGGTTGAGGTAATGAAGCTTCATTGGGTGGCAGAAACATTATTGTGACACTGAGGTCATTTCAAACTTTCCGATGGCTCGGAATATGATCCAATGTCAAATCTAGGTTCCTTCTATTCCAAAGGTTTTCCTTACTTGCTACAAAGCTGTATTTAATTGTTTTATTGCTCAGGGTTTGGGAGGGGGCTTATACCTGGGAAGGGTGTTACCATGTGATCCCCTGAAGCATTATTGCATCTTAGTAATATCATTTGATAACTGAAGGCCTTACATTCTCGTGCAACTGGTTCGTATGTTGAGATAAATTCCCTCTTTGACATATATATTTCCCACCAATGGCCGGTTTCGTGGCTGCTACAAACCTCATGTGCTCTATATCCATCCGGTTAATAAGCTTTGGCAGCTTCATTGTAGGTTGATGCGCTTTCCTTTATACTTATATTTTGTTATGTAAAACATTTTCTAAAACGGTCGAGCTAACCTTAGGCAACAAGTTGTTGTCAACAACCAAGTGGGAGATCACAGTAGATTTTCTATTTTCTCACAGGGAGTCAATAAGGATCAGTTTCACGGAGTAGTCATCATATCGTATGCTCAGAGCTACAAGGACTTGCAACAAAGGACAATATGATTTTCTGTTCATTTTTTGAATGTTTCCGATGGTCCCTTATGTGAATTCACCATTGGCCAACATATTGAATCTCTTCTCCTTTAAGATACTCCAAAATCTGTAGTTGTAGTACATGTGGTATATGACGCCTTTCCAAACTTGCTTTTCTCTCTGTCAGACATTTTTAGCGCCTAGAAATTTATTCAGAAAACTATTAATACAAATCCGAAACATCAGGGAGACTCGAATCATAAATATAGAATGTGAT
The DNA here is from genome assembly GCA_959609185.1 of Schmidtea polychroa. Classification (NCBI taxonomy): domain Eukaryota; kingdom Metazoa; phylum Platyhelminthes; order Tricladida; family Dugesiidae; genus Schmidtea; species Schmidtea polychroa. The sequence goes on along the minus strand of CAUHTR010001417.1, from coordinate 5,106 downwards.
GCATAAAGAAGGACGCCTTGACCAAGCCATTCCATCATTTACATGCGCAAATGACTACCCTCCCCCCCCCCCACTCACCCCTCCCCATTTGTTCAAACTTCCAACCTTGCATTGAACTTGTGTGGAAGATCATTGTGAATCTCAATGATAAATAAACCCTTGAATCAAGGATAAAGGTCATCATCACTAGACCATCCTTCATGCACAGACAAATTTGCAAACATGCATTAACTGAATAACATCCAAGAGATTTGATCAAATAATTACTTAATTAATTATTAATTTAAAGGTTGAATTTACAGCAGTAAATTAAGGCAACAAAATATAGCTGAAAGGCATAATATTGTATTCATTCAGATCTATAAGTAACCCTTTTACTAATCCTTGTGACATCATAATCCTTTCATATACCTCTCTCCCAATTTAATGTACCTCATTCCCATCCGCAACGCATTCATATTATATTCTCATGTGGATTTGCGTTATTCTGTGAACTCGGTGGTCTTTACCCGCTTAGCTTAGCTTACTGGAACCGATAATGGTTGAGATAAAGATGTGTGACACAGTCAAGTGTAGTCATGCATGAAATGGTTGATATAAGTCCATCATTGACATTGGAATAAAAATCAATTACAAAAAGATTTATTAAACAAAAAGATCAAAACAAAATCAGTAGACAAGACGAGCGTCAAGCCACAACAGACCGTATGTACAAAGAGATCATAGTAAGCTCCAACAAGTTCATAGAATCACATTACCGCTGGCAAATCACATCCTCCATCAAATCCTCCATCAAATCAATCTTCATCACGCCCATAGAAAGGCCTACCTAAAAACCTTTATAAACCTTTCCAATATCAAACAAAACTTACAAAACTTATTTACAATAAAATCGGCAGCGTTCTAGAATTTTATCGATTTCTCTACTAGCAATTCTGTTACTGAAAGGCATTTATAAGAATTATTCCTTCTGCCTGTGTGTGTGTGCTTGTGTGTGTGCGTGTGGGAGAGAGTGAGTAAATGCGCGTGCGCGTGTGTGTGTGCATGGGATATGTTTGCTAGCATGCGTAGGCATGGTGATTGCTGACAATTCTGTTGGTGTGCATTCCCAAGCAGCGAGGAGCAACATTTTGCTATGGGATCATTTGCCATGAATCATTTGCATGGCATGCGTCAATATTGAGGGCAAATTGCTTCAATTTAAACAATCACAACTGCTAACAAATTTTGGGATATTTTTATGAAAGCTTACTTTGTTCAAAATGACTCACTCGCCCCCCCCCCCCCTCAACTGAATTATGTCATCATTTCATTATTGGGATTAGCAAGGTCTTACTCAAAATTCATTGTTATTTTTAGAAATATAATTGTAATAATAATAATAATAATAATAATAATAATAATAATAATAATAATAATAATAATAATAATAATAATAATAATAATAATAATAATATTAATAATAATAATAATCATAATAATAATAACATTCATATAAAATAATGATGTATTGGTAGCGGCATTTATTAAATGTTAAATGAATAAATTATTTTTTGTTAAAATTATTATTATTTATTATTATTATAATTTTATTATTATTATTATTATTATTATTATTATTATTATTATTATTATTATTATTATTATTATCATTATTATTATTATTATTATTATTATTATTATTATTATTATTATTATTATTATTATTATTATTATTATTATTATTATTATTATTATTATTATTATTATTATTATTATTATCATTATTATTATTATTATTATTATTATTATTATTATTATTATTATTATTATTATTATTATTATTATTATTATTATTATTATTATTTATTATTATTATAATTTATTATTATTATTATTATTATTATTATTATTATTATTATTATTATTATTATTATTATTATCATTATTATTATTATTATTATTATTATTATTATTATTATTATTATCATTATTATTAATATTATTATTTCTATTATTTATTGTTATAATCAATTTGATTTATAATCCTAATCAAAATAAATTAATTTTCATTGTTATTATTTATTTTATATTTACCATTAATTATTTAACACAATATTTTAATAATTTTATTATTATTTATTTTAATTTATCATTTTATTATTATTTATAATTGTTTATAATTAATAATAATAATTTTGTGGTTATTATTTTGATTATTTTTATTATTACCAGTTAGACTGTCAATAATATTGTTATTTTATTGTTATATTTGACTTGATTTATGCTGGGAAATTCATGGAGAACTCCAGATAGGTGGGGGGGCACAATCAGTATAAATGCGAAAATAAAATAAAATAATAAAATAAATTGCATAATTATGAATGATATCAAATGTTACAGTGGTTCAGATGCAATTGTAAATATTCTCACCATGATTTCAAGGGGCCCAGATGCAACTAATATTTAATAGATTTGATTAATTGGGTAAGGAAACCCCTTCTGCTATAAATGGCCATTCTTAGTTATTTTTCTGAAAGAATTTTGGAATCGTTAGATCTGTTGAGTTTTCAATATGATAAACATTAAAGTCGGTGCTTCTGACCGCACGTGTTCTGCAATACCAATCAGATAAACATTGTGTTGAGGTCTCGATATTCGGGAACACTCAACTTACTGGTTCTTATATATGTATAAATATATCAAAAGACAAAGTGATTTATAAAACTTTTATTATAAAGAAAAATTTACCAATATGAATTTGTTCCTAGATTACAAAAATCCAAAAATCCTTCAAATATCCAACCGAATATGCTTGTATGTACTGTGTGAATGTTATGTATTCTCTTGCTGTGTTGCGTGTAGGCTTTTGAACGTTTCTGTTTGTCTGTTCGAGTTTTAGCACTAATAAGGATTAACCTTTTTAGTATGTTAACGCGGTTAAAATTTTGGGCGAAGAAAATGAATTTTACCTCGCTATTTATATTATTTTTGTGTATATGAAATTAAATTGATATATTTTTTAAGTACACTTAACGTATTTATATATATGCTTAAAGTGTTAATTATAATCTAAAATTATTATTATTTAATTATCCAACATATGTTTTTTAAAGTAAGATTAATTATGTACGGTCTGAAATTATTTATCTAAAATATGTTTTTTAAGGTAAAATTAATTATATATGGTCTGAAATTATTTAATTATTAGAATATCTTTAATTATTAGAATATCTAAAGTATGGTCTGAAATTATTAGAATATCCACTTGTTAAATTATTAGAATATCCACTTGTATACTAAAAACATATGTTTATAATTTGTTACTTTTATAATTTGTTAATTCATGTGTTTTATAATTTTATAATTTCCCACTAATATTAATTAAGATTATTTAATTAGCCCCCATAATATGTTTTATTTACATGAAATAAATAAGATACACAATAATAATCCACACATAATAATAATTGTCATAATAATATTCCATTCCACAAATAAATAAAGTACACAATAATTGTCCTAATAATAGTCCAAAGCATGCATAATGAAGATCGTCACTGTTTTGAATTGTCCGTCTTTGGTTATCTGGGTTCTACGTAGATATTGACTCTGAACTTGTTGCTGCCCGTTCTATAGTAATGTTGGGCCAAGCTTCGAGAGTGTTGCAAAACAGGTTCAGGATAAATAAGGGGAATAAAATAAATTGCACGAAAAGCACGAAAAATAGAAGAACAAATGAGATTAGATAAACATAACGGAAATAAAGGGAATAAAATAACTAATGAAAACAATAAAAGACGAAAAATAAGATGAATAAGAAAATAACGCACCACACATAATAGCATAAGGAAATAAAATAATAAATGTAAGGAAAATAAACCAGAAATTAGGAAGTAAAATAAAAATAAATCACCATCAAATAAATACATAAACTAAATTAAAACAAAAAATTTATAATATAACCAAAAAACAATAAAGTCACAGGAAAAACAGGAGAGAAATAATAAAAAATAGAAAAATAAATAAAATAATAATAAAAATAGGAAAAAGTCATTAAAATATACCTTATTACATTAAAAAACATAAAAATCATAATAAATAATAATATTACACGCAAGTCACGTCCTGATTGGACGAAAAATAATATAAAAGAAATGGAAAATATCTGTAGAGTACCACTTTTTAACCAAACTCTACAGGTAAAATTTTATTCTTTTTAACAACCACTTTTTAACCAAACTCTACAAAACTATATTCAAGCACCCTTACAGGACTAGTTAGCAGTATAGCAAGCATTATTCTAACGACAATTCGACGAAAATCTACTACAGGAGTCTAACTGAACCAAAGGAAAATCAATTCAAGTTGATAATTCGAACTTTTACTATTTGCAACACTCTCGAAGGGAACTTATTGTAAGTAGAATGTATATGTTGATTTTCGATTAATTTATATAAATGAATTAATAAAATATTTTATTCTTAATAAAAATTTATTATCATAAAGATGTTTTTCTCTCTCCATGCTACTGGCGACGATGTCGTCTGGGAATCCAATATGATGCGGAAAATTCAGATAAATCGGTAGAAGAAGCTACGAGAATGACTATTAGAAGCGATATTGAGGATCTATGCGAAGCCAGTATGACAATAAAATGAAATGATGAAATAGTTCGATTATCATGGAGCGGCATCATATTCGAGACTCAGACGGCGTGGTCGCCAGATAAGTAATTTATCATATAATAAATAATCTCACATCGAATATATCCATTTATTTATTTACATCATTCAACTTTACAATGATGTTATGAACATCAAAGAATAATGATTGAGGAGATGGAATCGTCCCTCCTGGCGGTCTAAGGGCGGTGGCAGCGATGATTGCCGCTCTTAGGTGGGTCAGGGGGAGTGAGGACATCTGGAGAATGACCGGTATTTTGCACGGAAAAATTGTCCACCGAGTGACGATCGATCAATTTCACACGATATTCATTTTTGAGAAGATGGGAACCCGACGGGATACAGGACATCCATCGGTTGAGAATCACAGAAAGTCTCCAAGAATTCCGATTTTTAGACGAAACGATTAATTTTCCTTCGTAAACTTCTTATTTCCATGCGG